>WAAG01039622.1:36339-57244 GCA_013390105.1 Tichodroma muraria | reverse complement strand
ATTTATGTTAATTGATATTTAATGGGGTAATTTTAGCCTGGTGCCATTAGCTTTGAAACCTGAGAGATTAGAAGGATCTTACAGTGGAACTTCTCCATGTACAGAGAAAATTGTGAAAGCAGAAATGCTGAAGTCTCTAGAAAACATTCCGCCAGATCTTCTGCAAAGTGAATGAACAGAGATCCTTGAGAGGCAACATTTTGGGAATTTCTCCTTGTTCTGGACTGATGGGGAGACAGGGACAGAGGAAAGTGGCACAAACATGGGAAAGGGAGGGAGCACCTCTGGGCACAGAAATAGAAACCCAAGGGGTGTAGGGAGTGAGCTCATCACATCCCAGCCAGGGAACTGCCATGAAGAGTCACAGAACCCTGGAAACCTGAGAAATAAACCAATCTGCAAACACCGAAATTGCATTTTTAACTCTCTTCTCCCTTAGAGCAAGACAAATCAGTAAATCAGATGCCACAGGTCCTTCCAGCCTGGGAGGCTTTCCCACACAGCAGAACAACCTCTGGACAGTAATTCATTTCAAATTACCTTGTTTTTTTAACAATCTCCAACTGATAACCACTCCACTTTCACACCAGTTTGAAACCTAGCTGAGATGGGTAACCACATCTTTCAGTGCCAACTCTAAGCCAACCTGAGGCCCATTTTCCTGCTGTGCAGGTGCTCCAGGGCTGGAGCAGCCATCCAAAGCGTTTGCTCCTTCCATCAGGAAGGAGGAGGTCACAGCAATCTTTTCCTTTTTATGTTCCCCTTCTCTGTGTCAGGATCACCTCAATCTTTTGCATTGCATAACCACAAACCCTTCCCTCCCCTTTCCCTAACAAGGCTGGTTATTTAAAACACTTTTAAATATACTCCTTTGATTTGTGCATTAATATTCTCCAGGCAGGGGAAAAAATAGGACAGAAACAGGACTTGCTCTAATGCAGGCCGATCCTGTTGTTTACTGCTCATTATCTGCCCCCTGGGAGCCTACGTAGGGCACACAGACCCCGTCCCTCCGGCTGCACCGGGCCCTGCCCAGGGGAGCTGGCAGGGCTCACGTCCCCAACTCGGGCTTCACCGCCAACCTCTCGCAATGTCCCCAGAGCTGCACGCCCGACCCCCCCAGAACTCGCTGGAACCCGGCCCCGGCCCTCAGGCAAAGGCGGGGACCAACGATGGCAGCGGGCACTGGGCAGGAGGTGGCAGCAGGCCCTGGCAGCACCAGCTCTGCCCGGAAACCTGCCCTGGGCTGGGTGGAAGGGACCCACAGCAGTATCGGGATAATTCACTGCGTTTCTTAGGGCAGCCCAGCCAAAGCCTGGCTGGAGCGGGGCCCGGCCCCAGGGCACCCTGCGGGCCCCGGCACTGCCGGAGCTGCCAAGGCCCTGCCGGCCCGAAGAGGCCGGGCTGGCACGGCCCACACCCTGCACACCAAATCTCTTCTGGGAAACAGCAACCCCACACCACTGCTTAAACACAAGCGGTTTTCAACAAAATCTGCGTCCAATTCACTCTGAGGACAGAAGGCCCAGCCCTGCGTTCCCCCGCTGGGCTGTCCCTGAGAATGAACCCATCCATCCATCCATCCATCCCATTCCTGAGCCTGGACAAGCAGCAGCTGAGCTGAGCACCCAGCCCAGCGCGTTCCCTTGGAGAGGTGGGAGCAGCTCTGTACCAGCCAAGGGTCCTCACTGGGGGCATCAACCCAAACCCTCAGGAGGGCTGAGAGGGAAAAAGGACAAGAGCATCTTGGATATTCCACAAGAGTATCCCAGCTGTTCCTTTCCAGGACCACCCGAGTTCATTTTTGATCTACCTGGAAAGCTTCGTGACCTGCCCAGCACAGCACCCCCACACAGCCCCTTCTCCACCTGGCCCCCTCAGCCCTGCTGACCTCTTCCCTCAGAACAAACACTCACTGTGTCACAACAATTCAGTTCTAGTTTTGCTCAACCAGCACAGATTTATCTGAATTATCACATCATTCACAGAAAACAAAGATACTGTCACGAAATGCAGATTTGAAGGAGAAAGGCATTCTGTGGATGAGGGAGGAATCCACAACATGACAGAACTCCCAACTCAATGCCCTCCTTGTAGGAAAACACTCAATGCATCATTTCTGATCAATTGTACTTTCAAGTCACTTTCTTATTTATGGGTGACTGAGAAAACACTTGAGCTGGCAAAATAACTCACATTTGTTTGCACAGACAAAACCAAATTTAATAATGCAGCCTTTTTTTTCAAATAAATAAAGTCATGCATTACAAAATGTGCATTTAGAGTCATTCTCTGTAGAAAATTCACAGCATGAACTCCAAAGTGCTTTCCCTCCTCTGAAGTGAAAACCTTTCCCAGTGTGTGTGTGTGATACAAGTCATACTCCACTAATAAAAGAAGCAGCACCTGAATTTCTGTTGCTCCTACAAATTTAGGTTCATTAATGGCAAAAATTTCATTCAGCTCCCAAGACCCAGAGCAAGGTCCTGGCAAAGCCTCTCATCAGCAAGCAGGAGAGAACTGAAAATTCCTTCTGTCAATCCACAGGGTTGTTTTAACAGATTTGTGGGGTCTGAGGAGCCAGAGAGTGAAGATGGGAATTACTGAGGACAAAGTCAGCCCTCAGATACTTCACAACAGGAAGGAAACATTCCTTGGGAACTCTGAACCATGTAAAAGCACTGAAATAGCCCTGGAGAAGAAAGCTAAAGGGTTTTTTCTTGAGATAATGTGCTGAGATTCAATTCAAAGAACAAACTCTAGAAGCACAGACATTACAACAGCTGGAAGCCCATCTTACACCGGTAACAACCACCCCAAAGCGACTGGAATCATTCTTACCTGCACCACAGCTCCTTCCCCTGAGCGACTCTTCTCCCAAGCTGCTCTCCCCTCCCCATCCTGCTCCTCTCATTTATCCCCTCCCTCATTAGCCCCTACTGATTGGGAATTTTCTCACCAGGGAACTGACCCCACCCCTGCCAGGACTCCCCCCACTCAGCCCCAGCTGCTTTTCCCTGCTCCCTCCCAGGGCACGTTGGATGACACCTGGGACATTGCTATGTTCTCCTGTCTGTCGTACTCTCCCTTTCCTTCCTTGCCTTTTCTAAAGGGAACAACATTAAATTCCTCCTGTCCTGGTGTTTTGAACGTTTCAGTCTGAAGCCCAGTTTTGCCAGTGAACAGCAATAGGTGCTCAAGAAGTCCCTTTACTCGTTACCCCCACACAGACTGGCACCAGGAATCCCAGCGTGCTGGGAAAACGAGCAGGAGCTGCTGTCACAACCCTCTGCTCCTCCTCAGGGAAAACTTCTGCTCCAGGGATGCTGGGAGCATGCCAAGGACACCAGGGCGAGGATATCAAGCCTAGGTACCAAGGAAGGAGGAAAGGAAAGTGTCCCATGGGAGCACGTCCAGCTGGGGAAGGATGCTCATGGCTCTTGCAGGGATTCACACTCTGGAAGTTCCCTCCCAGCGATTCCCCCAATCTGCTCTGCCTCCGGAGTTCCATCTGCAGGAGGACATAACGCATCTTGCCCAATCCCTTTGTTTCTTCTGCTTGCACGGGAATTCTTCCGAGCGGGGAAGAATTTAGGGCCCGTCGTGGCCCAAAACAAAGCCTTGAACAGTGGGGTGGGCTTGGGGTTTTCCAGTCGAACTGAACCCCCCAAACCCTGTCCAGCAACCTCAACCCAGCTGGCACCAAAGCACAACAAACAACCCTCAGATGCTGCTGTTCACCTTCCCTGCACTCCTGGAAAATGCCTCAAGAATTATTGCTGTGGTTACTTATGAATTTCAATAAAACCCCAAACCTGATAATGTTACAATCGTATATAATCATTCATTCATATATATATATATATTTTAATATATTTTATGTGTGCCCTGCATTTAATTTTGCCACCAAATGGTCTTAGGGGATTTGCAGTTATTTTAATAGGCCTAATTTTAAATTCATTGAAATGCATTTATGCACCTTTAGACTGAACTCATTCAGGCATTTACACCACAGTAATGAATTGTAGGACAGCACTGTAGACACAGAAAGAAATTCTTTCCTTCTGTAGAGTTTATATTTCTAAATTCAATCGTGGGGTTCATTGGCATGCAAAGAGTCCAGGGACCTTTGTTAAACGACGACATTTAACGATAAATGTTTGAGAAGATGCACACTGAGAAAGTCTCTCCTATTTGAATGTCAGGAAATTAGAAATATTCTAATGAAGTCCATTTTTTCACATCTTTCATCAAAGCCTTTGTAAAAAAGGTCACTATCTTCACTTGTTATCTTAAAAAGCCTCCTGCAATTTGCCCTCCTGCCGTAATTAGAGGGAAAGTTCCCACAGTAGCACATCACAACAATCTGGGAGACTCTTCTTCCTCCTGATTGTCAACAAATTTCAGCATCCAAAGGCAAAAATGATTAATTTCAGAGGCATAATGAGGCCGATGGTCACAGTCAACATTACATAAAGTATTTGCATTTCATGCTTTCTCTGAACTGGGAGCTCCCTGAAGTCTGGCAGCCTGAATATGCTGGGATGAATTATTATTTTATTGACATTTTCAAACTACTCCTCTCCTTTCATTTTTTTTTTTTCCTTTAGACAAAACTGTTTGAAACCCCTTTGCTGGATCTGACCCACATTTCAAAGAGGTTCCACTCCTCGCTGCGGTGACTCCCAGCTGCAGGAGCTCGCTCTCAGCCAAGTTTTTCATCTCCTTATTGCTCATTCAGGTTTCATCCCAGCCCCAAGAACCCGGGAGCTGTTGGATCCCAGGGATCTTTGACGGCTCCGGGTAGCGCTGGTTTAATGCAGAATAACAGCATCCTGTCCCCAGGGAAGGGCTGTCCCCAGGGCAGGGCTGTCCCCAGCCCCACTGCTCCTGCTGGGAGCACCTCAGTCCCACCCAAATGGGAGCATTTGGTGCTTACCATGAACAAAATCCATCTCCAGCCCTGTTGGAAGCAGCTCAGAGAAGCTCAGAAGATCCCTGGCAGTGCCCAAGGCCAGGCTGGATGGGACTTGGAGCAGCCTGGGACAGTGGAAGGTGTCCCTGGCCATAGCAGGGGTGGCACTGGCTGGGATTTAAGGTCCCTCCCAACCCAAACCATTCCATGGTTCTGAGGTCTCTTTCCCTGTCACTTCCAAAAGGCTCCAGCCCTGCTGGGCTCCTGTAGCAGCGCTCTGAGGCCTCGTGGAGGGCTTCTTGTGATTACCAAGAAATCAGGCCCTGAAAAATAACTCTCAGACATTCCCTCTGCATTTAAAAGTCAGGTTCAATCTTCCCTTATTACAGCTGCAAAACCCCTCGCTATCTAATTCAGATAAAGTAACAAAGCTGCACTTCCAATGATTGGAACTAAATGCAGTTAACCTTAAAAAGTCACTTTTACAAACAGAGCAGATTTATCTGGATTTGAATTTTAGTTCTTGTGCAAAGGCTTAAGAACAGGTTCCTCCCCATTATTCAATTTAACAATAATAATAAAAACCTCCATGACAACTGTAACAAAAAGACTCTGATAAAGCCTGAAACCTTTTTGATAATGAAACACACAATTTCCCTGGTTGAAGCATAATTCCCCAGGGAACATTTTAAAAAAGATATAGAAGAACTGTCGTCTCCCAATTGTTAATGTACAGAACCACGCGTGAGAACAGCACATGGGAAAAACATCAGCTCTGAGAAAAGCTAAAGAAAAAATCATGGGTGGGAGAGAGGGGACACCTCAACTGTAGTGTCTCATTAGGGCAATTAGAGTCATTAACATGGGAAGAAAGTAGGAAAGGTTCCCAGGCTGGGCTCAGGTTGGGTTTCACCCCGAGGGGGAGTTCCGGGGCCATTCTGGGGTGCAGATCCCTCTCCAGAGCAGGCACTGCTGCAGCCCTGAGCCTTCCAGCCTGCTTTTCAAAGAAGGCCAGAATCCCCGTCCCTGATGTCCCTTTAACGATGTCCCTTTAGAGCAGACGAACTGACACACAGCAGCAGCAGCAGCTCGCATCCGCTGGGGCTGCTCCTCCCTCCCTCAGCTCCCGCATCTCCCAGGTTTTCTCACCAATACCTCATCACCTCAGTGCCAGGGAGGAGCTCGTGCACGGACAGGATGGCAGACTCCGGCAGGGGGAACAAGCACTTGGGATAAAAATAACCAGCCGAGGCCCTGGGTTAGGGAATTAACACAGGAGAGGGCTGGAAGTGCCAAACCGCCACGGGATGGGTGCACAGGCCCCAGCTGGCATCAGGCATGGTCTCCAGCACTGGGAATTATCCTTCCACACTTTACTTCACACAGCACACGAGTATCACTTTCTACTACTTAAGCCTTTTGTATCAATGAGTATTTTTACACAGAGAGCAGGAGATCTCTTTACTTTTAATGTGTCTCCCTTCACTTCTCAAAGTGCCAAAAAGAATGAAAATTTTTCAATTGCCTGTAAAATATATGGGTCACAAGCTTAGCTTCTTTCCTGGACTGGAGAAAGGCATGGGAAATGTCCTGAGCATCTCAGAGCACATTTTACTGCTGTAGCCATCGTATTTGTGTGACTTTTAATATCCCAGCTCCTGTAGCCAGGAGTTACCATGAGAACCTCCACTCATTAAAATAATTCATTAAACTCTCATTAAATTCAACCATGGGTTTGTGTTTTGGGGTTTGAGGCAGGTCTGTGTCTGCAAGGTTTTAAGAAATTTGTATTTTTAAGTATTTTTTCTATCAGGGTAGGGGGCTTTCTTTCAAAAAATGCCAGTTCATGAAGTCCTAAGAGTGTGATCACATCTTAAATCAAGCACATGGTCCCACTCCTCCTTTTACCTGGATCCCTCTATTTGTGGCTTTTGGCTGCTGTCTTACCGGACCTCGGAGAGCTGCTGGGCAGTCACCAGCCAGGCTGTGATCTCTAATCCCCAGAATCGTGTTCCTGTCAACAAGGTGTGAATTTAAAATCCCATTTGGAGAGACAGAATGAGAAAGTGCAAAGTGGGGGGAAAAACCAACTCATTAACCTGAGAAATGCATTCTACCACAAAGACAACCCAGTAATGCTGGGACCTATTTGGCTGCTCTTGGCTTTGCAGTTCAAGCTGCCATCAGCGAGCTGAGAGGCTCCAGCAGAAGGCCTTGTGCTGTCAAAGCTGCACGAGCAGGGCTCTCCTGCTGCCACGGGGGGATCAGGTTTGTCAGGCAGACATTAAAGATCTCATTGATCCCTTTGTACTGCCAGGGAAAGGCTCTGATCCTCAGGCAGGTGTGGGACTCTCACAGCCCCGCTCAGCCTCCCTCGCTTCCTGCCCAGGCCAGCCCCAGCACAGAGATTCTGTTCTGCCACGGCACCAACCACGTTTCACCTCAGACATTCCCAGATCCCGTTCCCTCGATGCCATTGGCAGCACCAGCACGTCCACCTGAGCAAACCCAACACCACCTGACTGCCAAAATCCCGGCCACACTCTCCCCACGCCCTGGGACTCCCCAGCCAGGGGGTGGGACTGGAAACTCAGCAATGCTGGCAGCTGGAGATCAACCCCTGTGACAAGTGGACAGCACTCCCTCCTGCACGAGGACACACTTCATTAGCACTGCCAGAAACCCAGGAAAATTCCTCTTCCCAAAGCTCTGGGAGGAAATGTGGGGCTGATTATTTCCAGGTAGATTCTGTGTTTGTCCCTGAAAGAACACGAGCCGAACCCCAAGGTAATGGCCCTACCACTGTGCTGACAAATCCACTCCAGGCAAAACCCAGCTCTTTATGCACTGTCACTGCAATAATTTGTATATTTTTACTGTTCTATGGGCATGGAGAAACCCTGGTTGAGGTCAAACCCTTCCTGGTCATCTTTCCCAAGACAAATCCTTAGCACAGTCCTCGTTGTGAAGGATTTATATATCACACACAAATTCTGCTGAGTTACACACCCATTTCTATGACAGGCTGTATTTTATAGATCAAAAAAACCCAAACAATGTCTTCCAAATATATCTGTTATATCTGTGACGCCTGAAATGAGGATGAGCAGCATGGCTTTAAAATAAAACGGGAAGGGCTTTGTGGGTTTGGCATCTGCCAAAGGATTCAGGTTCAATAGCACAGACACCACTTTGCCAACTGTTAAGGAGAAGAGATTCCAGTTGTACCACATTTTGCTTGATTTATGTGAGTACTGGGAGAAAGATGAGGGGGAAAAAATAACCTGCAAAGCAAAAAAGAAAATTTTTTTTTTTACCTTGTTTTGCTGCTCTGACCATGAACCTGCCAGGTCTGAGAGGCTGCAGGAGCTCCCCACAGCTGAGCACAGCCAGACCCTGCTCCTGTGGATCTGCCACACATCCCTGGGCACTGGGAGGGCACTGGGAGGGCACTGGGTACCAGCAGGGTCTGTGGGGCTGCTGGGGCTCATTTGGGAAGCTCACAGGACCCAGAGCAAAGAGTGTGACAAAAATCAGGTAAAAATCACATCTCTGCTTCCCTGGGCTTACACCAAGCACTCACCTGCTGCAGGCAGGAGTCAGATCATGTACTGCTTTCTGAAATCAGGTATTGTCTAATCCAGGCCTGACAGATTTCCTAGGATACAAGGTTTGGCAACATAAAGCAGGTCCCAGAGCAGCCCTGGGTTTGCCGTTGTTCCCCACCACCCCCCAGGAGAGGCAGCACCCTGCCCGGCACCAGCAGCCCCTCATGGCACCCAGTCAAGTCTGGGGAAGTTCTCTGCCCAAATTAGGAATAAAAATAACTTCGTTAAAGGGGCCAGGAGGGAGCAGTCCCTGTGCTCTGTGCTCCCCCCTGCAGCTCGCAGCCTCCATCCCCAGCACAGCCTGAGCCCATTAGGGCCAATTCCATCTCTCCCAGCGCTCCCTCTCCCTGCCAGGCCATTTGCTCCCTGCTTTCTATTTTTAAAATTGCTCCAGCTCCTGAGAGTGTTTTGTTCAGTGCAATGACAGGCTGTCACTTACTCGAACATGCCCCTTCCCTGTGCTCAGCATCCCAGGGAATTCACCCAGCACTTGGACACTTCCCTGTCAGGCTCCCTGCAGGGCAGGAGGGAGCTCTGCAGTGCAGCCACTGGTTCCTGGGTCATGGGATCCTGGAATGGGCTGGCTTGGAAGGGACCTTAAAGCCCATCCAGTGCCACCCCTGCCATGGCAGGGACACCTCCCACTGTCCCAGGTTGCTCCAAGCCCCAATGTCCAGCCTGGCCTTGGGCACTGCCAGGGATCCAGGGGCAGCCCCAGCTGCTCTGGAAGAGGGAGGAGCACACACAGCACACACACGTTCATTGCTAAAGAAGTCATTGTGAGACAGCAGCAAAAAGCAAACCAAAGCACTATTTACCAAGAAAGCACTGCCTACAGTCTGTCCCATCACCTGCTGCACAGAGGTGCCACAAATCAGCGAGTCTGCCCCGAGGAACTGTTGGTATTTTTAATAAGCTGCTACAACTGCTTCCTAGTTTAGAGCAGGGATGCAACCTCTCGGCTCCTCCTGCAGTCTGTCCCTGCTGACACACAGCTGCTGTGTTAGGGGTCAGAGGAGCCCCGGGTCAACTCCAAAGGCTGGACTCCATCCTGGAGGTCTTTGCCAACCTTTGTGATTCCATGACTCCAAGGAACCGCCCCACTCGAGTTCTGCACCTGGTGTTGAGCAGAGTTTGGAGCCAGGCTCAGCTCCTGGGTCCTGATAACCAGGAAAGAGTCTTTACACTGTAAATCTGAAGTTGAGGGCTCCAGCAGAGGGGCACGCCCACAATCAGCCCCGGGCTGTGCTTCCATGCCCGCGTTTGTCAGAGCAGAGCCATGGGAGGCACAGCTGAGGAGGCACCACCAGCGTTTCACTGCCAGATGGAGCACCACAAGCTTGGCTGGGCTTGAGCAGGACATTTTACAGACGAGTTCTCAGCCCCATTCCTCGGTGCTTTTGTGCTCAGGGTTATTTTATTCTCTTCTGAAATGCAAGGAGATTCTTCCTGAGAAAATAAGCACAGGGGTGGGAGGCTTTTTCTAACAACAATTCGATTCCCCAGTAAAATACATTTTTCACAGGTGGGGAAAATTGTATTTGGGATTTATTTCATTTCTTCATGGATTTAATGCTCTTCACAGTTTACCACGTCACTGAAATATTCCTGAAGAAGGAAAGTGGCTTTTCCAGGGACTCCATTACCTCTGCTCTGCTCCTGTTTCACACAGGAGCAGAGCAGAGGTAATGGAGTTGGGGATCCTGGTGTGTTACAGAAGGACTTGGCATCCTCCGTGGGGCTGGAAAAACCCAGGCCATTCCTCATTTCCACATTTCCAGTTTAGCCAAACAAGAGCAAACGAGCTGTCACTCCCTCAGGGCTGCTGCCACCCTGGGCACTGCAGGCAGATGGAAAATTCATCTTCTTTGTGTCAGCTTCCAAAGTCCTGTGGAGTCCAAAATCCCTTCACCTGGGACACCAACATTCTGCTGCAGGAGATGAAACAGGCAATGAGCTCCCAGTCCAGAGAATCCCAGGATTGCTGAGGTTGGAAAAGCCCTCCCAGCCCATCGAGTCCAAGCCATGCCTGATCCTCACCTTGTCCCCAGCCCAGAGCACTGAGTGCCACCTCCAGCCCTTCCTGGGACACCTCCAGGGACCTCCTGGGCACTCCAAACCCCCCTGGGCAGCCCCTTCCAGTTCTCCATTCCAGTTGTCCAAGGTTTGCTGGGGAATCAAAGCATCTTTTCCTTCTTTGGAAATCCTCCACTGTAACCACAGTAGACACATCTCAAGAAGATAATTTCCTTTGCATCATCATCCATGGAATGGGTTGGGATGGAAAGGACCTTAAGGATCATACAGTTATTCAGAGATTTTCTGTACTGCTGTCAGATAGAAAAACTACAAACCCACAAGAAGTCGTTTAATTAATTTTTATTGTCAATATAATTTCTGTGCATTCAAGCCCTGCCATAAAATTACCTGCTTTAAAAATCACTAAACCATCTCTATTAGTGCTGGTTTTATTCCTGCAAAAGTAGCAACTTCCTGCCAAATTTGAGCTGACAGTTTGTCTTTATTTTTGTAGTTATTCCTGCCATTTTTTATTAAATGGAATTTGGCCTTGATCCTATCCATTAAGACTCGGTTTTGATGGGATCCACATGGGAAACAACTCCAAACACTCATTCCTGTCTCTGCATGGGGAGATGCTGCCTGCACTCTTAGGTGCTGCCATTAAATCCCAGTGTTCAATTCCAGCCATCCATTAGATTTACCTGCATCTTATTATTTCAGCACCAAGCTGTGGGTAGCAACAGAAAAAGAAAACACTTTTAGAAAAGAGGTGTTTCTAAACCAGCAAATCCATGGAGACAAGGGCTCTGCTCTGACACCTGCAGTCAGTCAAGCCAAGCTTTCTTTGGCCATGAAACACTGACTTCTAACGTTGACTGATCTGTGTTTCTCTCATGATACCTAAAAAAATAATTTGTATTTAAAAAGTTCTGATGGACCACAACACGTATTTATAAATTTATTTTGGAAGTAGACTGGTGTGATGTTGATGGCCCCATAAACAGGGAGTGCCACGGGGTGCACAGAGGGGTCCCAGAGCCCCCCAAAGCTGCACTTCCCACCTGCAGCTGATGTGAGACCTCACACCAAGGACCCCAGGGGTTGTTGCGACTGCCAACAGAACCTGCTGCACTTCTGAGGTTCAAATCCTGCATTTGCAGAGAGGAAGAATTCCTGCTGCCCCACTCCTGCTCCCTGGAGGCTCCCGAGGACAATCCTGCAAAGGGGCAGACTCCTCCTGTGTCACCAGTGGTGACACCCAGTCTGCTCTGGGTGCAGAAATACCACGTGGCGTTAGCAGGCTGAATTTAATGACACCAAACAAGTTACCGGTATGAAAATATTCATGAAATAAGAAATTTATTAGGAAATTAGTGGTGTATGGGCTTGCTTTGCTTTACACAAATCCTAAAATGGTAGGAGAGAAAACAAACTTGCAAAGAACCAAACCTGGGCATTTCCACCTGAGACAACGAAGGGACACAGGTCCTTCTGTCCTTGTCATCAAAGATTCTGAATAAGGAGAACTGGGATTTTATTTTTTTCTTAACTTGGAAAATCTTTGATTCTTTATAGAAGGGCTATTGTGGAGAAAACTTCTTGTGGGATTTCTGTTGGATTGGTTTTGAACACAAGTAGTCCAGACTGGTAATGCACCACTGGGATGAGCCAGAATTTAAAATAACCTCTGGTCCCCAGAGCACTCGAAATGTGGGCTTGATACCCTGGGCCTGGCTCAGGCAGAGCTGGAGTTCCACAAGTCCCACCACAGTGCATTCATCTCCAAACCCCTGCTTTTCGGACCTCTCTTTGAGTATCAGAGGGAGAGCACAAGTCCTGCTGTAGGAACTTCCCTACTGCATTTTGTGTTGCACTCCAGCCTCAAAGCCTGCTGCGAAAACAGAGCCAGAACAAACCAGGATAACTTCCAGCAAAGAGGATAGAAGCCTGAGTATTAAGAGGAAAATTAACCAGTCTTTCTTGAAGGCTGTAGAACATTCCTCAGAAAAGTTTGCAGATCTTAGGCATCTGCTAGGACCAGCCTGGCTCCACAGGTGCCGTCCAACGGGAAGCGATTGTTCCCTGGGAGGGTGGGCAGGCCCTGGCACAGTTCCCAGAGAAGCTGTGGCTGCCCCTGGATCCCCGGAAGTGTCCAAGGAGGCCGAGGGGGTGGTACCAGGACTAAAGATGCCTGACACTGTCCAGGGGAATGAGGCAGCTCCCTGCCCAGCTCGCTGCCTTCCCACCAAGCCCAGCCCCTGCTGCAGCATGCAAGGGAAACGCTGGAAAGCTGTGCTGAGGCAGGCGTTCCCACCTGGACAGCTTTCCATTCGCCGCCCTGTTTCCAGGGGACGCTGGGACTGGGGCCTCTGTGCAGGACAGCAGCCAGTGGCTGCTGTAAAGGCACCTGCAGGGAGCAGCAGTCCCTGCCCCACCGGCACTGCCGGAACTGGAGCTGGGGCTAGGGAAGCGGGAAGGACGGCTGCTGCAGCTGGCCCTGCGAGCCCCTACTGCCACATTCCCAGGGCCGGGGCTGTTCGAGGTCCCGAGGGCTGCAGCACCCCCGGGCCCCCTGGCAGAGCGCAGGGCTCCGGAGCAGTGCTGGGCTCTCGGCGCATCCCAACGGCAGCCCCGGGAACGGGCCAGCTCCGACAGAGGAGCTGAGAGCTGCCTTTGTGCCAGCCCACCTGAGGGGAACCTGGATCTGGTGTCTGGGCAGCCCCAGCTCGAGGTTTTGGCTTTGTCAGCAGCTGTTTCACCCGCGAGTGAGGAGCTCCAACAGCTGTAAAAGTGTGAGAGCACGATCTGAGGGAGAGCTGCGGCAGCAGGGGAGCTCCAGGATCACACGGAGCCAGCTCCCGGTTCCCCGGCTCTGACCTGGCGGCGGCACAGCAGCTCCAGCAGGGCACTGCCCCCGGGCTAAGGCACCGTGCCAGCTGCCTGGGCTGTGCCCCCCTGGCCCTGCTGGCACCGACCTGGCCACGGCTGCACAGGCTCTGCTGCTTGTCAGGAGAGCTGTTCCTGCAGAGCGTCCTCCTCCCAGCGCCCTCTCACCTGCAAAGGCACACACCAACCTCCCCGTGCTCTTCCCTGCGTTCCAGCACAGTTTTGGCCTCTCCTCCCTTCACCCTCTCCCCACACAGGAGCAGCCAAGCCCAAACCCAGTCTGCTGCTGGTGCTGCTAAAGCCTCTGAGGTGGCTCAGTATGCCTAAACCTCATCTTTTCTCTATTTATCACCCGTGATTGATTGTTCTGAGCCCTAACATCATCTTAATGCGAGACAGGCAGGATCAAAAAGCCAAACAGGCAGGTGTCAGGGCTCTCACAGGGACACAGAGGTGCTCCATCCTCTCCTCACCCAGTACAGCCCAGCACAGCTCTCCCCTTCCCAGCCCAGGTCCTGAGCAAGACCTTGAAGAAACAGCTCACACTTACAGCTTAAGTATATACAACAACAATATTTTTCTATCTCAACAATATATCTCTATCTATCTATATATATAAACACCCACATCCACAGCCATGCTCAGAGGCATTAAGCAGAACCATCACCAGGATGAAATCTTGTGACCTGTGACTGCTCCAAACCCTCCCCTCCACCCCCACAGCTCAGGCCATCCTTTTCCCAAAAACCCAGACCAAAACAGAGCTGTGGGATGTGCCCTGAATGTGCAAACATTGGACCTGCACCACCTCAGGCAGAGCAGGGCATTGGGAGGGGGAGGTCTCCAGGCTTCCTCCTCTTCCCAGTGTCAGTCAGAGGCCAGGCAGCCCAGGTGCTTCCCTGATCCCAAGGCCCAGAGAGGTGATCTCCAGTCGGGAGCTTTGGGAACATTTGCCAAGCTCATTTAGAAGGGCTGGGAAGGCACCAGCCAGCATCACCCGACAGCTGAGGGACAAGAGAATGCCCAGCACTCACACAGCATCTTAATGCTCTCCAGATCCCAAATGACACAGCAAAGTGTCCTCAGCACCACAGCCTCAGCCACAGGGACCTGGGGCTGGCCTCTGCCAGCCAGGGGCACTTTGTCCCCCCAGAAGGGGTGGGATCCCTGCAGGGAGCCCAGGGTGCCCCATCCTGCACCTGACACCGGCTCTGCTGCAAAAGGCTTTGCTCCAAAACACAGCCCGTGGAGCTGGACACCCCCTGAGCATCCCCTGCACCCCACCCTGCACCCCTGAGCACCCGCTGAACCCCTGCACCCCGAGCACCCCCTGCAGCCCCCGAGCTGCCAAAGAACGGGGCACACACAGCCCATGGTGGCCCTGGGGACACGGGGGCATCCAAGAGCTCCAGCCCACCGTGACACCAAGAAGGGCCGGAGTCTCTGCTCCTGGCGCAGCACCCGGGGCCGGAGGGCTCTGCAGGCCCTGAGGGCAGGGCTCACTCCAGCCAGGGGAAGCGCAGGGGGAGTGCCCAGGAGGGAGCTGTGGCCTCGGGTGGGGCAGGGCCACACCTTCTCCTGCTCCGGACCAGGACCGGGCTTTATTGCCATTAAACTGGGGATGGTTCAGAAGAACTGCACTGCCTCCAGCAGAAGGGCCTGGGAGGACCTCGTGAATCATCAGTAACGAGCCAAGCTCTGGAAATCCTTGTCCTCCTTTAGGTTTCTCTCTGCCTGGGTACCCTCTCACCACACTAATGACCTGGCTATATTGGATTCCGTGCTCTCCAAACAGCCTTAATTACATGCTTCGTATCTCCCAATATTATGATAAAATTCATCACAGTCCAGCGTCTGGGACAGTCAGCATTGTCACTCATTGAGATTAATTTGAATACAACTATAAATAGAAATAACAACATCTGATCTTATGAAACAGAGTATTGTGCTAGATGGTTTTAATGCCTCCAAGCAAAACTCATTTAATAGAATAAAATATGGAACAGAGTACATGTAGTTTTGTAGTATTACTGTTATGAGATTCCAAAGCAGATCAATAATTCTTTCATAAAAATTAATGCCTTGAAATGATCCCTCCATTTGTCATTCCAGAGAGGTCACCTTATTTTGTTTCAAAGAGCAAACTGGGAATTGCACAAGTGAACTTGCTGAAAATCTGCTCTCCCCATTCCTGCACCCCTCGTGCCAGCCCCAATTATCCCTGAGTCCTCTGCCCATCATCCCTCCCTGTCCCTCTCCATGGATGAGCATCCCTCTCCTGGCACAACCACTCTCCTTCCAAATGACCCTTTGCAGTCCCTTCTGCCTCAACAGAGACACTTGAAAACAGATTAAGAGCCAAGATTACTGCTCAAATTGAATTTTGCCTTGTCAAGAAAATGAATTTTACCTCCAAAACACAGCGTTCCAGAAAAATACATTCACAGCACCTCCAACCTCTCATTAGTGACTCCCCATGTGGAATTCTTGAAGTGAGGATTTTCCTGGCCTTTTATTTATGCGGGGAAAATCAGATTCCACATTTCTCTGGAGCAGCCTCACAGCTGAGGCACAGCACATCATGGCTCAGGGTGCTGACACACATCAGGGCCTCACTAACAACAAGGACAAATATTGAGAAGCTGCTGAAATGAAAGCTCATTAAGGAACACAAAAACCCCTTTTTTTGAGAGGAGGCAACGAATTCAAGGTTGCTGTTTCCGATTTTCAGCTTTTTGCTCCATTCTCTATGTGAGAAACTGAAAAATGTGGAGTTTCCTGAAATACCTTTTCTAAAATGAATCATTACTCCATTGCCTAAAAGGTATTGTCCTGTTTGAAGTGAGGAGAAGAAAATGCAACAATCAGGTCAGGAGTTCACAATAAATTAGCACACAGAGAAAAATACTGCTGAAGTGTGGGAGTTTTCTTCCCAAGCCCCAGTGAGATTTAATTCCATCAATTAAACCTCCCCAGCACCTCATCAGGGCAAGGTTGGCAGGAGGGGCTCAACACATGGATTTGGAATGGAAATTATATCCTATGGAAAGGGCCTGTATCCCACATTCCTGCAAGAAACTTGAACTGAGAGGGAGGAACAACCAGTTTGCAGACATCTTCCTGGGAATTAAAAGGAGTTTCTAGAAACCGATCAGATCAGCAGTGTGGCATTCATCAGAAACCAAACACTTCCAAGGGATCTGCTGGAATCATGGGATCACACATGGTTCTGTACATTCTCACACAGCCCTGCCCTTCCTCCCTGTGCCTGAGGAGCACTCCCAGCAGAAGCAGGTTCCAGTGCTCCTCTCAATCCCTGGAGCAGCTGAGCCCCATCCCATCCCATGGATCCCATCCCATCCCATGGATCCCATCCCACCCCATCCCCATCCCCAGCAATCCCAGCCCGACAGCCTCCCCCAGAGAGCCTGGCAAAAGTGTGTGCATTTTGCAAGAAAAGAGCAGCATCCAACTCAGAGCCGCACTTTTAAGCTCCCTTCCTTTCCAAATAATCTCATTTTTGTGATTACTGTGTCTGGAGCAGAAGGCAGGACTGCAACTGTCATCCTCCTCCTTCGGCAGGAAGGAAAGGCAGCCAACACCCCCAGGGAGATCAGGGATGTTCCAATTTACACTCCAAATCTCCCTGCACTCCCTTAGCCCACTTTGCTGCAAAGTTCCCTGGAGGGGCTCAGGAACAGCCCCCTCTGTACCACAAGAGCCACCCCTGATAAAATCCCACAGGGATTAAGACAAGAACAAAATTATTCTTGACTGACTCTTTCGAATTGCATCCACCAAGGACACAAACCTGAAGCGGTGATTTGTTTATTATTAAAGCCTGTCATGAGAAGTCTGTAGTTCTAAGGGAGTAAATTAATCTAAGTTTTCCAGCATTAAAAAAGAAATCAGGGTGCCGACAGTCCCCATACGGCTTGGTTCTACTCCCAGAAAATATGGAACACCCTGGCAATGGTTTTATCACGGAGTTCCATTTGTAGGGAAAGCTACGACCCTGCAAAGGAACAGCATTTTCTCCAAAGCAAAACCAGCAGCCTAAAAACATCCTGCCTGAACTCCCCGGCGCGTTTGGAAGCGGCCTTCCAAATTATTCTGGTGTTATTTTTAGGAGAGATATTTAATTTATGACCGGGCTGCTATTTACTGGCGTGCACCGATAGAATTGTGTCGTAGCGAAGTCCCTGCCTCTGACACACTCGAGCACTGGTGCAGGGCCATCTGCGGGCCCCAGCAGCCCGGGGCTGGTCCCTCCTGCGCCCTGGGCCCGGGCAGCGCCGCAGCACAGGCAGCCCTGCGCTGGGCACACGCCTGCCCCGCTCCCCAGCCATTCCCGCCCGGCGGCCCTTCCCGGCGGGACGGCCCCGGGGCACGCAGCCGCAGCGCCACCGTGGCTCCCGCCGGGCACTCATCCCGCTCGGTGGGGGCAGGCGAAGAACGGAGACGGCAAATAAAGACTCCGGCCCGAGGCACTTCCCGCCTCGAGCGCTCCCCGGGGAAGCCGTGGCCAGGCTGGAGAAGCTCCCGTGCACTCGGACCTCCAGCCCTGCCGCTCCACGCCGCTCAGGGTGGGCTCTGCCCTGCTCCCGGCCAGGCCCTGGGCATGCTCCTCACTCATGTTTTAACCCAAGCGCCTCCAGCAGGTCCCACCGAGCCCTTGGCAGTGGCGGACACGGAGCGCAGGGGTGCAGCCTCCCCTCCCTCCCACCCTGAGCTTGCACAGGGCACTTCCATCCCTCCTCAGTTCACTCTGGAATCCTCCTAGATGGGGCCTGATGAGGCATCCTGCCCCACCGGCAATTCCTGTGCCCACCCACCCGTCCTGTGGGACCCAGCAGGAGCAGTGAGCACTCCGAAGTCTCAGCTTGGCTCCGTCAGCACCAACCCTTCAGCTGGAGAAAGGGAGAAGCAGGGTTCCAGCAGGACTCTGTGCCTCCCCCACACTCCCGCAGGAACCCTCCCGCCCCAACTCTTCTTTTATCCAAGGAGCAATCCAGGGATAAGCGAGGGGAGAGGTACAGAGGCAGGGGAGGGACTCTGATCACACAACAAAAACCCCAAGTGTCATGGAGATCCCTCCCATCATTTTTTCACCCCAGAAAAAGCTCCTACAAAACTTCCAGCAGTAATTGCATGGATGAATTCCAGCCAGAGGAGCCCGGCAGTGCCTCTCCCTGCTGATCCACCTGTTGGCTTTGGCTGAGGATGCTCCCAGCCCTCTGTGCTGTGCTGGGAACGGGAGCTGCAGGCAGAGATAAGAGAACCTCCCATGCAGAGAGGAAGATGAACAGCCTGGAAGGAGCTGGCCCCTCCTGGGGAGGAAGCGCCGGAAGCACCAGGAGCTGGCTGAGGGAGCCCCGCTGTGCTCTGGATGAGTTATATATGTATCTATCTATATATACATGTGTATTTACACAGATTTTCTCCCTACATTAAGGCACAGCGCAAACGCTTCTCTTCCAAGATATTGTCAGAGAAGCAGAAATTCAGTAAAATTTCTTTGCAGGGGCCTCCACAGTTTTTACCTACCAGATATGAAGGAAAAGCCAGTTTGGACATGCAAATAAGCATTCAAGAGCCATCCACACACCCCTCACCCACTGCCCCGGGCAGTAAAACCCACAGTGACCCCTGAGAAAGAAGCTGGCTGCCACACGCAGGAATTTCAGAGAATTCTGAGGTTAACAAGATTTTTTGTGATTGGTACTTGGTTTTCGTGTTTCCACTAACTTAGAGCTTCTCATCCACCCACACACAATGACACTCAGTTGTTGAACAGGTCCAGTTCTCCTCCTAAAATAGTTCTTTTCTATTTCTCCTTGGCTGAACATGTTCTGAACTGTGTTTTGAAGGAGGAGAGGACAATAGGGAACAGTCTTACGGCATGAAAGATCTGCTTCAAGGCGGCTCATCCAGGCTGTAAAATATATCTTCAGTAAAACCCCTCAGTATGGGCCAGTTCCTGCTTTCTGGATGATTTGGTTAAATTGCAGTTTTGAACAGATGCTTAGTCACAATGCATTAAAATATTTAGTTTATATAAATATCTCTACATGAAGAAACTGTCCAAATATCTTATTTTCTGCAAACTCCACTACATAACATATCACCAAAGACTCGGCAGGTATTGTGGCGTTATCCAAAAGGCTCCTGGTGCCTTCTGAACTGGATCTCGGTAGGGAGTGCCCCGGACTTGCTGTGGGATGAGAACTGGAGTGGAAGAGCTGCCTCAGCCCACCCTCCTGGCTGGTGGCAGCTGCTGAACCCGGACTCGAGCACAACTTCAGCACGGCTCTCGTCCCTGCGAGCTGCCGGGCTCACGCAGAGCCGCAGCTCGTCGGGGAGCTGGGGCAGGAGCAGGAGGGCGCCGGGCGCGGAGCGAGGCTGCCGCTGCCAAACTGGAAAAAAGGAGCTGCACGGTGAAGCCACAGAAATCGTGGGAGATTCAGCACAGCGCTGGATCCGGCAGCGATGCGCTTCATCTGCCAGGAGGAGAGGCGAGCAAGGCAAAGGAGCGGCTCGCTGGTGTTGTTTCAGGAAAATGGCCAGGGCACAGCCCGGCCGGGCAGAGCAGAGGGCAGCGAGCAGCGCGGGCGGCATCGCCCCGCTCGCCTCGGATGCGGCGGCCGGAGATGGCACCGGCAGCCAGATGGGAATGAGGAGGCTCGGCGGCTGCTGACAGCACCGAGTGGATTTGCCGTGAAAACCTCACAAGTTTCCAGCTGGGAAAAGCGGGGGATCTCTCCGCCCGCTGCACAGAAATAAAAAAAATCCCTCCACCACCTTCCGCATGCGAAGGCGTAGGACAGGGAGCAAAGAACTCCGCTGCTCACGATGCATCTGGTGGCGCTTCTGTCACTGTCACCGCACCCGCGATCGCTGCCGAGGAGCACCCGGCGCTCGCTGCGGGGCCCGGCGGCTGCAGCAGCGCCCCGGGGGGACACCCGAGCCCCGGGGGGACACCCCCACACCCCGGGGATCAAACCCTGGGCAGACCCGGGCAGATGGCCTCGCACGGCCCTGGGGCAGGAGGACGAGCGGGGGTGACAAGTCTCCGTGCCCCGACACCCCCCGAGGTGCAGCGCCGGGGGCGAGAGGGGCGCGCTGGCAGCGCAGACGGGGGAGAGGCGCGGAGGGGAGAACGGGCAGGCGCTGCGGCGCATCTCCCCCGCACACACACGCGGCTCTCTAATCCTCCGGCTCTGCTCGTCCCTCGCTCCTCCCGGAGCCGCCGGAGCCTGGGGCGGCGCGGAGCGGCGCTCCCGGGCTGCAGCCGCCCCCGGTGCCCCCGCTCCGGCCGGCCGGGCTCGGGAGGGAGCCGGAACCCGACTCGGGCAGGCGCTGGGTGCTGGGGCTGCCCCGCACAGCCTCGGCTCCGCCGGAGAAAGCCCCTCCTGCCCCTCTCTCGACCGCGTCCCGACCCCCCGGCCCCGCCAGCCCTGCCCGCCCCGCCCGG
>WAAG01039622.1:0-32428 GCA_013390105.1 Tichodroma muraria | reverse complement strand
CAGAGCCACAGCCAGAGCACTGAGAGCCACAGCCAGAGCCACAGCCAGAGCCACAGCCAGAGCCACAGCCAGAACATTCAATCAGCAGTTCCTGAGGAGAACTGAGTCACGTCCCTTCCCCCAGTCTCAGAGCCATGCGTGCTTCCCCTTAGGCTCAGTCCCGGGAAGCTGCAGCCATACTCCTGAACGGCTCAGGATGGATGTTGCTGCAGGAAAGCAGCACTTTGTGTCTTTAATGGGTCATGGACAGAAGCATGGGCATGGGGGAAACCATTGCAATGTGACGTTTGTATTTCACTTCAGGCACTGAACACAATCTTTACCTTCAACCTTGGGAGCTCTGTCCTCACACCTGCACAGCCTGGAGGCCTCCTGGGGGAAGAGTGAAGCAGCTCTGCTTTTCTCACCCAAAGAATGACACTCCAGGGAGCTCAGCGCTGGGGTTTGATGCACTGGTGCTACTCCAGGTAGGCCCAGGCACCCAGAACCAAAGTCCACCTGTGTATCTCCACCCACAGCACCCCCCCCGTTGCCTGAGGCTTAGCAGTGCTGAGGACAAACTCCATCTCCCCCTGGGGAGATTTGCTTCACCCAAAAAAACCCAAACAAAACCCACAGAACAAACCAGAAATTCACCAGAAAAATAAACGAAACCCAACGAACAAACCCAGCCCAAGCCTGATCTTTTTGGCAAGAGAATTTGTTTAGAAGTAAACGCTGGTTAAACATATCCAAGAGAATATTCAAAACCATTTTTTTAACTTGCCTGCCAAATAAGATTCAGCCAAATTGCTATTGGATAAGCAAAGACTTGGCCAGAAAGGAAGGGGCCTCATTGCTGGCATCCTTTGGGGTGTGGTGCGATCTCCATCGCAGGAGGATCTGCTGTCAGAGCTGCTGTATAATTAAACATTGCCTTTATCTGGGCAGCTGGCAGAGCAAACACAAAACCCCGTTACAGCCGACCAGTGGAAGGAGCCCAAAGAGTGATGGACCAGCAGGAAGGAGGAATAAAACAATCTTTCCAATATTGGTGATGTGGCAGAGGCTGCGCGCAGGCAGAGGTCAGCTTGGACAACTGTAATGGACGTGGTACAAGCAATTAATTTGTTGGGTGAAGTCAGGCTCGGGAAAGCAGCCAGAGCTCCTGCTTATCTGCTGCTCAGAAAATAATGGATTTTTGGAGCAGAGGCCAGTGAAAAGCTCAGATCCTTAACTCGGGGCATTGTTGTTGCTGTTTACAAAGAGAAGGTGTCAGTGAGGCTCTGGTTTCCAGGGAGGACAGGGGACAGCAGATTCTCTTCAAGGATATGGTCGCTTAGAAACCTTGCTAGATCCTAATTTATGTACGAGAAACATTATTTTTACAATTGTACCTTATTGAATTATAAAATATTAAAATATATTAATATTATAAATAGATTTTAATCTATAAAATATATGAAGTTATTAAATCTACAAGACATTATGGATTGTTTCCAAGAAAAACTGCAACGAACACCTTGTGCTAGGTGAAGTATCTGGGTCTAATTCTGTGTTGCAACACTGGCGTGACCCCATGGAGGAGCAAGGCAGCTCTGAGAGCCAACCTCAGCCATCCCGTGGAGAGAACCATTTCCCTTCCTTTGATGCTCTCAAAGGCATCACACACAGAGTTATTTTCCATTTGCAGGCACCCCCCGGGTGCTGCCTCCTGTGCCCTGGCCGCTGCCACTGCTCTAGGAAGCAAAAGGCTCTGCAAGGAGGAGGAGGAGGAGGAGGAGGAGCCCTTGGCCGTGAGCTGAGGCCAAGCTGGTGACATCCGATCTGGACCTGGCAGACCAGGTTCACCACTGGACTGATGAGCTGAACCTCGATTCCGTGATTTTGTGACTCCGTGTAGCGCGTGGCTAAAGGAGTCCAGTGCAGGGCTCAAGTACCAGCATTCCCACTGCCGGGCAGGATCAGAAGGGCGGGGGGGGAGGCCCTTGCTCTTCCCAGGAGCTTTTGGGTGAGCTCGCAGCAATTCCCCCTTTCTGAGCAGGAGCTCAGGTCACTCCGGTCACCTCTGCCTCGGGGACAGGAGGCTGGCGGCGTCCCACAGCCCCACCCCCTGCAGCCCCATCAATCCCTGTCCCGGGCTCTGAAAGCCTTCGAGAGGAATGGATCAATCAATTACACAGCAGACACTTTCCAACCGTTCCTTGGAGATCACAAATCTTTCAAGCAGGCAGCTCTATTAGATGGACACTTCAGCCAAATCATTAAACTCGCTGCCAGTCACAGGGAACAATAACTTCTTCCTTCCAAACACTTATTATTCTCTCAGTTACTTATTTTCTAAGAATATTTTGATTTGCTTAATGCTTGGAACATCTTCCTCCACTGCTGAATTAGAAATGATGGAATTGCACATTCAGGATAATTAAATAAGACAGCTTTCTCCAAATAATAATAGTGTTGTAATGTCAGACAATAAACGGACCCAGCCAGCGCAGGCAGGTCTCCTCCTCCCCTTCTGGCTGTGCTGCCTGGACTTTTCCAAAGTGGTATTAAAGCTGATGGAATCACTCAGGATGCTCTTGAGAGGCTTTTCCCTCCCAGCCATCAGCGCCCCTTTTCTGTCCTTTACAGCTTCGCCAAATTTTAAGCAAAACACTTTAAAAATACTTGACAGATTTTCCCTCCCCCCCCCCAAAGAACGCTGACAGAAAATGCTTTATGTATTTCTGAAATACACCTTTAACCAGTGACATCTGTCCCAGCCCGTGCTGAGGGCATGGCACTTGGTCCCCTGCAGAGGAGATGGACACACAGCTCACCCTCGAGAAGCTCAGGCATCCTCCTCCTGCCAGCCTCTGGCTGAGGTTGCCCTGAAATAGCCCCAGGGCCTCCTTGGAAAGCAGCACCCGTCCTGCAGAGCCCGGCAGTGCCAGCTCCAGGCCGGGATTGCTCCGGGGCCAGTCCCAGTGCCCCACAGCCCCGGGCAGCCTGGGCACTGCCCGGGAGGGTCCCGTTGGGATGGGCAGAGCTGCAGTCTCGTGCCGAGGGCCCCACCTGCCTCACACCACTGGAAATGGGTCCCTGATATTTTGCCGTTACTGCCCAGAAAATTAATTACTCTTAATTGATCTGTTTTTAATAGCAGAGTGTGCACAACAGCCCAGGGATCCTCTGAGGGATGACTTCGCCTGTATCAAGTACAGGTCAGAAAGTTGTTTGGGAACTCTTCCACAGTTTATGAGCCCAGCGTTCATTTCACATCAACGGGAAAAGCTGGGACACGGAGTCACAGAACCACGGAATCCCAGACTGCTTTGGGATGGAAGGGACCTTAGAGACCATCCAGCTCCAAACCCTCTGCCGTGGCAGGGACTCTTCCATACCCACACGTCTTCACACTCACACCTTCCTGACTTTCAAACTGTGTCCTTCTGGGAGTTTAATGATTTTTGTTGAGCTGAAGAGGGGTTGCTTTTAGCAGAGAAAAGAAAATCATCCTGGGAACTTCAGAGATTTTGTTTTCTGTAATAGAGTTACAGAAAACTCCAGCTCATTTTTTTAGGCACTAAATACATTCCTTTCTGGACCAGCCCAGCCCAGCTAGCCCCAAAGCACTGAACACTGGTTGCTATTCCCTAATTCTCCAGGAGCACTGATCCCAGTGAGGTCCCCACCCAGGAAGGTGCTGTGGTACCCAATCCTGTCACAGCTGGCAATCTGCTTAATTAGTCCTGACAAATCCTGATAATGAATCATTGAGAATATGAGTTAAGCATGAAATACAGCAAACAGCAAGGATCTTATGTAATTCTTCCTACTTCAATGGCTGCAGGAATTGAGTCATGAGATTGTTTTGGAACATTTTATGACACAAGTCAGGAGAGCTCTTTGTAAACGAAGTTTTAACTTTTTTTCTTTAAGGGCTCTTCATGGCTGTGCACATTTTGTACGAGTGGAGATCTTTTCCTCATCTCTTTTATTTATTTCTTTGATGTCCTTCTTCATTCATTTTGTAGCAAGCCTGGTCTGTGCAAGACTTCACCCCGTGTACAACAGCAAACTCAGGCAAAAAGCATCAACAGCCTGGTCTCCCCAGGTAATGCTGACAGCTCCTTTCTGTTGATGTGGCTTCAGATTTTTACCTTTATCCTCTTGCTTTGATAGACTGAATATCAGACAATCATACGTTTTCCCTGTTTTCTGGTACTTAACCATGGCTTTCTTTCATGCCCTGTCACACTGCATGAAATTAATTTTCCCCTGGCTTCACCTCCCTCAGCACTCACCTGGTGGGCCTCTAGATCCTGGCGTTCATCTCCGGGGGAGCCAGCACTGGATCATGCTGTGCCCTGCTGCATCACCCAGCCCAGCCAAACCCAGCCCAGCCCGGCCCAGCCCAACCCAGCCAAACCCAGCCCAGCCCAGCCCAAGCAGTCTGCTGGGTTCACAGCTGTCACAGGGACAGCTGGGTCCTTGATGGCTCTTGTTCCATCCAACCACACCATGTGGGGCCATGGAAAAGCCTCTCCAAGGTACTTCTGTGGGTGGGAATGTGGTCTAGGACCACAGGGTTGAGCTCAGGGTCTACCCAGCAATTTTTGACTCTCCCTCTTCAAGGCTCACTGTGTTTTCCACAGGAAAAAAAACCAATTTACAGGGACGGGAAACATCTCCATCACCTATGAGCTGCCTTAGTAATTCTGTTTTGTTCGAGATGCCTCATTATCGTAATGAATGAAATCAGATTTTCAAACCCCTTTTAAGGGCTTTGGGAAATGCAGGTGTTGAACTTCCTCTCTCAGGAAACCCTGGGCTAATAAGAGCTTTCTAGACTGGTTGCTTGAGCTAAAGGAGTGGAGAAAGGGACTCAAAAGAACCTGGGGTTACCTCAGAACAAAATCAAAATGTGATTATTTAACCCTCTTTGTCGGGAGCAGCAGGGCACTGATGGAGCCTTTAATGAGTTCCACAGCGCCGGGCTCCGGAGGAACGCTGCTCCCCGGGCAGGAATTGTGCCTGGAAGGAGGTGAGCTACTTCCAGTGAGGCACCGGCGGCGTGGGCTGGCAGCCTCAGAGCTGATCCCCTTCCACCGAGGTCGATGAAAACTCTTTAATTTCAAAGATTGGAGCTTTAATTCGAGATCTGTTGGCAGAGCAGGGGGAGGCAGTCTGGAGAATTAAAGAACACTGAGGACATCCTGGCAGCCCCCTCACACGGATCCTGGCGCTGGCGACGAGCACAGCCAGGTTAAATTCCTTATGCAGGAGATCAGGTGGGCCACAAGGGTGACAAGCAGCCTCTGCGTGTGTGTGTATCAATATTTTGGCACCCAGAGAAAATGGATTTTATCCTCAGTTAGTCCAAATCGAGGACCGCCCTTAGCGGGGCTCAGGATTCGCCGCAGCACAAATTGCAGTGCCTGAGGGTTAAAGAGGGGAACTGCCTCAGTACCCTCCCAAAAATTCCATCCAAACCTCAGCCACGCTCATGAGTCCCTCTGGGAGACAATTATTGAGTTAGAAAAAGGCTTTCATGAAATCCAGCAGGACGGGGTGGCTGTGTCTCACTGAGCTCACATTTTCCAGCTTGTTGGCCCTTGGCTTCTGTTGGGTCCTTCAAGGGAACCAAAACACTTTGTCTGACCCAAACCAGACACATCGGAATGAATATTTAAAACATTTTCCTTATTATTTTTCCAATTAAATGGAAACAAATACTGTAATTTCTTGATATTATTAGGGCATTTTGTTGAAAACACTATGTCAAAACGCCTGTGTTTTCTGCAATGCAGCCCCTGGCCCTCCCGGGGCTGTCCCTGAGGGCTGTGGCTGTGTCACCAAGCAGGGGCTGGGCTGCAGAGTGCTGCTCCTGGCTCAGGACCAGCTGGACACAGCCCTGGGCTTTGCTTTGGGCCGGCTCTTCTCTGGACTGGATGCCAGTGGATTGTGTTAGGGATGCTGCCAGACCCATCTCCCATCTCAGTTATCCAAAATAAACCCATTTTCCTCACTTCAAAATGACACCCCAGCGAGAAGCGGGGTGAGGAAAGGGGATTTGGGGGGATTTGTGCAGGACAAGCTGCCCCAGCTCCTGGTGCTGCTGCAGGCTCCAGCCTGGCTCCATCCCTGCAGCCAGAGATGGGCCCACCCTGAGAACACAGCAAGAGGGGCCTCCTGCAGCCATTCCTCCTTCAGAACCACAATTAAATATCCAGGCAATCGTGTACAACAGGAAATTTCAGCCTGCCCCTTTGCCAGCTTCTCCCAGGTGTGAAAGGAGCTGCTCGTGCCGAGCACCTTCAACAGGGATTGTTTTATTGTGATATGCAGAGCTGAAACCCAAATCTGATACAGATATTGGATCAAACCTTGTACTCCGTGGCAATCTAATTTTATCCTGACATGTTGATTGCTTGCTCTTCATCTGTGGCTGCTGTCCCAAAGGGGGTTAAGTGAGAGGAGCTGCATTTTTTTTTTTCCTTTCCTGTAAGAAGATGACATGAAATAAATTCAGAAGAACACACACAAGAACAATGTGGGGTTTGTTATTCACAAGACAGCTCTGAAAAGGGAAAAAATTGGAGCTGAGATTTGTGAAGGATGGTACAAAATATGATGGAATTTCTGACTAATAAATCACAGAGAACCACTCCAAACCAAGGGAGCTGGTCCATGCAGGGGCTTCTGCAAATCACTCTGTATTGTTCTCCCTGCCTTCCAGCAGGTGGGAAACATGGAATTTCTTGGAAAAGCCAGGCCTGTGACTCATGCCATCTATGGGCAGATGCTAATGGGGGACTTCACAGCTCATAGACCAACCAAATCCAACCCCAGCTTCAGGTGCAGTGTTTCCTGAGGGGTCTGGAATTTCGAACTGAGGAATGTCCCTCAGAGGCACATGCTACACCTTTAGGAAGGGATGCTGAGCTTTGCCACAGTGGAGAATTAATTACCTGTCATTTAAATAAGGGCTTGCAAAACTTAAAAGGATTCTCACGGATTTCTATGGATATCAAATTCCAAATATAAAGCTGAGGAATGCCAGCAAGGGGCACAGCATCAGACTTGAGCAGCAAAAGCAACAAGAGCCCCTGAAAGCACCAAAGCAAAAGCAGACTGGAGGAGAATCAAGACCCATGTCAGCCAGAAAGCCACAATCAGAAGATCCCGGGGTGAAAAGCACATCTCTCACTCAGACATTGGTGTGTTTAAATAGAAAAGGCCCATAATTAAACAATTCTCCCCATTTATTTCTGTTAAAGGCAGCCAGTGCAGAGCCCCTGCTCTCCCCAGCTGAACCCTCGGTGCAGGGGAGGATCCCTGGCCCGTCTCTCTGGGGGTCACAGGTTCAGTTCAGCAAATATTGGTCCTGCTAATGAAACAGGAAAACCTGATGTCGGTATTTGCAGAACCAAAGCGCTGCCCTTAATTTTCTTGCAAATATTTAAGAAAAAGGTCAAACACAAACTCACCAGCTCGTCAGGAAAACCTCATTTGCACCACTGACAATCCAGAATTTCTCACTGAACCTCTCTCACTTCTAATAACCCAAAACGTAGATGTGTTTCTTAATTTTAGCAGCTCTTTCTTCTCTTGACCCAGATACAAACAAGCTTTTACTACTGGGAAATGCAACGTTCATGCAGCAGTGCTGAACCCGTCATTTATTTTTGTATTAAACTTGGAGAGTTTCTCTCCTTCCTCTTTAATTACCCACCTCGATGGTGCTCTGCATTCTCTCTAAGTTCAGAAGGTGTCTGACGTTCCCCCTCTGGTTCCTCCATTAGCTCAGGGTCCGACTCTGCCTAAATCAAACTGAATATTTAACACACGCCAGTGGTGGCTCAGGGTTGGTGTGAGTAGACAGGAATAAAATTGCTTTTTATAAGGTTTTTATTAAAAGCAATTCAGTGTGGAGAAGCAGACGGTGGATTAAAGGAGTGATGCTGGGCTGTGTGTTAATTGCAGACAGTTAATTTAGTTAGGGATGGCTGATGAGTGCAGGGCAGTGCTGGCTGGAGACCCCGTGTGGGCTCCAGCTCTGCCACAACCATGGAAAAAAAGCCATGTCCTCAAGACATCCCTTAACCTTTCTGGTGGTTTGACTCATTAGCAATTTTCCTTTTCATGCTCTTTGAGGGAAAAGAAAAGGAAAAAAAAGAAAGAAAAAGATGGAGTTTTGGAGAAGAGAGGAACAAGTAAAAGACAGGCAAAGCCATGAGAGCACTTACAGAGGAAAAACCCTCTCGTGCCTCTGGTGTTTCCTCCTGAACTTTTCCATTTACACCCGGTAACTCAGCAGCAGGGTTACATGAGGCAGCCCCAGCCCACCAGAGGCAGCTGCCAGCACTTCCAGAGGGCAGAGCCTGCCCAGCCTTGGCTTTGGGGAGCCGCAGGCGTGTGCAGGAGCTTTTAGTGTTTCCAACCAAGACGTGAATTCCAAACAGGAATTCAAATTCAACCCCATAAATCACCAACTTCCCATCAAACTGCTCTTGAGAGTGGGCAGGATTAAAATTGAGTTAACGTTTGAAATCAAAGTAACCACTGACAATCCTCTTGAAACACAGCAAATTTCCTTTATCCTCACTGCCAGGAAGGAGAATCTTCCTTTCCAAAATGGGAATTTTTACCATTACTTTATGTCCTTTTCTGGTTTTATGAGGCAAAAGTTATGAAGGCATTTCAAACATGAATTACTTGAAGCTTCTGCTTAATGCCCACCAGAACTAGGCTGGAATTCTCTAGATTGGAGTATTTTGGAGTTCATCTTCATTTCTACACCAATGAAATTGTGGATTCATTCAAATCTAAGGAACATTTACGGTTGGACTTGATGTTCTTGAAGGTCTTTTTCAGCTGTGATCGTTCTGGGATTCTGTGAACACAGTCTAAAAAATCAGAAAGAAAAAATGGCAATAAGTACATTCCCTGAGGGAAGGAGACCCATTCCAGCTCCACGTTGGGTCCCTCTTTAGTCAGTGCCTTTTCCTGGTCATTTTGCTGTGTGTTGGGAGTGCTCCAGGCCCCAGATACAGGGGGAGTGTGGCACTGGAGCCTGGAGAAGATGGAAATGGGCTGGATTCCACATACTTACAAAGAGAGGAGCAATCTGCACTCTCTTGTGGAGGAGAGGCCTCCAGGGAGCATGGCTGTGCCCGGAGGAACAGGACTGTGAAGAAGCAAACCCTGGCCAGCCAAGAGCCACACCAGGCAAGTTCAACAGCTGCATTATTTACAATTATTTAATTGACAATGAGTGTGTAATCTAAGGCTGCAATATAAGCAAAAACCCACTTGAGCCGAATTGCTGTGACACAATCACTTGCTGATTAATCCCCAAAGCACACTTAAAGGACATAAGCCAAAGTCTTTGGGACAATGGTCTTATTTTTACTGCGCCACATCATATTTTTCATTTACGAGTGCAGTTCTTGTTAAAGGCCTGTAATTTCATCTTTGGTTTGCTCTGTGAGAAGTCTTTGCCTTGTCCCAAAATACTCCCTTAGAAAAGCTTCCACCAAAAGCTTGCAACCAACAATAAAAACAATCGCCCTGAAACCACCCTCAATTTGGGGCATTCCCATCAATCCAGCTCCTGCCGATGCTCCCGCTGGAGCTCGGGCTGTTAAATGATTTCTCACTTTCATCCTCGCTCTGAAACTGCCCAAAATTCTCACATTTGGGCACCGCTGGAAGCAAAAGCAGGAAAGCTGCAAAGCTCCTGGGTCTCCATTTGAGGCAGGGAGGATTTTGCCCTACATGTCCCCATTTCCATCACATCCTTCATGCTAATTGAGTTTTAAACCTTGACTTGAGCTTCCCGCTGGCAGCTGCTGGCCCACCACACCATCCGTTTTGGGGCCATTCGGTGTCTCCTGGGGTCTGGGTTCAGCTCCAGGTTTTCCACACTTTTCCTGTGTAGGACTCCAGGGAAGGATCTCATTCCTTGCTGCTGCAGTTCCCCTCCCTCTCAGCAATAACAAACCCACTAATTCACATCGCTCCGAGACACGAGAGCCATAGCAATAAAACTTGCAAACAGAGGAGAGAGAGAAAAGCATGTAAATATGATTCAAACCCAAGTTGAAGTTACTAAAATCCAATTGAATTCAAATTTCTTTTCCTCTTTCCCCTGGCTGATGTTTCCCCAAAGCTACTCCCTTGAATTACATGTGCACAGTCACCCTTCATTTCCATCAGCTGCATTCCCATGTTGGAAAAACCCCATCTTGTGCTCCTTATAGAGAAAATAATTGAAATTATGAAGGCTTTGTCCACGTGAGTTCTGAGTGCATGGAATGACTGAACAGCCAGGGACGCCTCTGATACTGGGAAAGGTTTGCAGGAATGAGACCAAGCAAATGGCTGACCCCCATTTCAAAAGGATCAGAGGGTTTGTAGAAGCACAACAAAGAGTTTGAGCAGTGGCAGCAACCAAAAACAAGGGTATGAGTTGGGTTTGAGGAAGTGTCTCACCATCATCAACCCAAACCTTCCTGCTGGAGCACCGAAGGCACAGGCGGGCGACCGAAGAGGTGACACCTGTACCGTGGCCGTGCTGGGGTGGCACCGATGCTGCTGGATTTGCTGAGACTTTGGCTGTTTCCAGGATTTCAGGCCTAGGGAACAAGAAGGATTTTGGCTACTGCTTGCTTGGCAGCACCACTGCTGCTTCTTACTGCCCAGGAAACGTGGATTTGTGGCAAACACAGCTTCCCAGTTTAATGGGTTTTTCGGTGGGAAGAGAGGATTGACCATAAAGGTGGTCTTGAGCACAGACCTTCCAGAAACCAACTGCAAAATAATCTCAGATAACCAAGAAATTGCTGAGATCCTCAAACATGATCCACTGTGGGGGTGGAGAGGCCCTGGAATGGATTTCCCAGAGCATCTGGGGCTGCCCCTGGATCCCTGGCAGTATCCCAGGCCAGGCTGGACACTGGGGCTGGGAGCACCTGGGACAGTGGGAGGTGTCCCTGCCTTTAAGGTCCCTCCCAGCCCAGCCCATTCTGTGATTCCCCCTGCGGAGCACACACAATAAATGTTTTTTTGGGGAGCACTCCCATCTTCCCCGGGTCATTACCAGGGTCCCCTCCAGGGGCAGTGCTTTGGGTGCAGACACGGGGGGGTCACCCGGGGGTGGCTCCGACCCCAGGAGTGACCACGGGATCAGCCCTGAGCTCGAGCTGAAATGTGAAACCTCCTCTGTGCTCCATCAGCTTGTGGGGAGGCCTCTTGCAAAACCAGCCCTAATATTCAAAATTTAGCAACACCATCTGTTAGAGATTTTGTTAAATAAAAACAACTCATTACCGAACTTAGATCTGAAAGAAGGATCACTTTCTTTCACATACAACTGATTTTCTCCAGCTGGAAAAACACAAATAGTTGTTTCCCAGTATTTCTGAACCGTTTCCAAAGGTTTCTGACAGCAGCCACGTTCCTAACCTGTAGCCAAAGAAATAACTGTACTATTAATCTGGAACTGGCAGTAACGCCTGACATTTGAATTATGTTGCTGAAAGGTATCTTTTTACCAGCTGGTAAATAACGATCCCCTAATTACAGATATAAATCTGGGGAGGTATGAATGCGCAGTCGAAAGTGATGAAAATGTTTAATAAAATATGGCCCAGAAATGGAGAACGTGATTAGATTCAGCATCTTGACCACGGGGCTTTTCTGGATCTGCTGATGGAACCACAGCCCCCGAGCATGGCAACACTTCCCTGTCCCAGTGATAAACGTGAGCGGGAAACTGGTGCCTATAATTGTCCCAGGACATCTGAGCAACCAGTGGGGGTGAAAGCCCTTCTGAACGGTCCAAGCTCCCATGGCTGCTGCAGAGAAGAGCATTTATGATGTGCTCTGCTAATAATCAGCAGCCCTTTATTAATTTTGCTTCTCCAGTGAAGTTTGATGAAGATATGGTTTCCTTTTGGGGCCTGGATTTGTCACCTCTGTGATTCAGACTTATATCATAGATCTCTAATGACAGAAATTGGAAAAAGCTCAAAACTGTAGTTTATTTTTTAATTTTTTTTTTCAAATCACTTTTTAAAATTCTATCCCAAGTCAAGTACTTTACAAAAACCATGGCAGCTTGATCTGAAATGGCTTTATTTTGGTGCTTCACTTTCAGTTTTTTTTGAGTATTGCATTTATTCATTATAATTTTTTGTTATTTTTCGGCAGTGGATAAAGACAAATTCTTTTAGTTAAGATTGATTTTTCTAATTGCAGCCTCACCAAAAATCCCCTTCCTGGGGGAAGAGCCTTTCCCAATAATATAACAAAATAATATATACATTATATATGCTAGTATTTACAATATATTGTATATATGCAACATATAGTATATATACAATATATACACAATATTTAGTATATATACAATATATAGTGTGTATATACAATGTATATCAAATATATAGTATATACACAACATATAGTGTATATACAATATATTGTAAACACTAGCATAGCTCGGGGAAGGGAGAATGACCTTTCTGATTACTGAGATACAGCACGGCCCAGTCCAGGTTGGATTTCATAACTCGTAATTGCAATTGTCAGCCACAACTGCGATTTCAGCCCAGATCTCTATCCCATTTCCACAGCTTCCCCTCAGCTGAGCCTGGAAGGAAAACTGACAGGCTCAGCCTCCCTGCCCTGCTCCAGGGAACGAGCAGGGCAGTTCATTCCCAAGCTGCCAGTGCAGTTCCCTTCTCCAGCACCACACTCATTACCTCTGCAGCACAACACCCAAATTAGTCCTTCTTAGCTTCCGCAAAGATTTTCGTATCGTGCTCGGGGTGGTTCCATCTCATTACTGCTGCTTCTTTACTGTTCCATTATTGATGCACAGGCAGTGCCCATACAAGGACTCATTAATAAGTCACGTTCTTAAATCCATGTGTTCCCTGAAAGGAAAGGATCTCTGACATAACATCTGCCTGTGCTCAAATTACGAATCACAACAATGAGACTCTGCTTCTGCTCATCCCATCCCACCCCTGCCATGGCAGGGACACCTCCCACTGTCCCAGGTGCTCCCAGCCCCAGTGTCCAGCCTGGCCTTGACACTGCCAGGGATCCAGGGGCAGCCCCAGCTGCTCTGGGCACCCTGGGCCAGGGCCTCACACCCTCAAATCCCAAGGATCTTTTTAATGCAGACCTTACTGAGGCATCTCTGATGTGGTGATGAAGAACCCACCAGGGGATTACTGTGCATTTTCTGGTGACCAACCCCAACCTTCCTCAGAACTCTGCTCAAAATCACCTGGCATCAGCCAGACTGAAACCCAAACAAGGCCCAAACCCCAATCCAGACCCTGCCATTTCCACCCCAGTTCTCTGGGCTGGGCATTGCTGAACATGAAACCAATAAAAGGGATTTTAGGAGGGAACTTGTACAGGAGAGGAAGGACTGGGCTGCAGAAGCTGGAGCTGGCGTGCAAGGCTGAATTAATAGCTTAATGCAATTCAGTTCTTACTGGTTGCCTGGAAACTAACTTTGAAAAAAAAAAAGGAAAAGCACAAACCATAATGGGTGTAGAGGGCTTAATAGGGAATTATTGATGCCACCAGACTGTCTGACAGTCTGATGGATTTCTAATGAAATCACTCCGAACGCTCCTTTATTATTATATGTTCCCTGAACAGCAAGGTCCAAGGGCAGAGGAGAGGAAGCGTTCCGTGGTGCCGGGGTTAACGCCGGCAGGAGAGCCCGGGGTGTGCCAGGGGAGCCCGGCTGCTCCCCGCCGCGCTCAGCATCACCGTGCCCGCCCTCCCCGGCAGCCGCCACCGGAGCATCGCTGCCGAGTCACGGGCGGAATCACGGCCGCGGGCCGCCCGCAGCCCGGCAGGAGCTGCTCGGCGGGCACAGACGCGGCTCCGGAGCGGCAGCGCCCCGGCCAGATCGCTGCGCTGACCGGGAGGGAAGGAAACGCGCCCGGGCGAGTTCTGCCATCCCAAAGGCTCTGGGGTCCTTCGGGCTGAGGCACCCCGCCAGAGCCTGGAGGAGATGAGGGATCCCTGGGGAAAAGGGGACTGCGATAGCGGAGGCAGACGCTGCCTTTGATGGGAAGCTCCTGCTCATCCCAGGAAGGACCTGCCAAGTCAGGGGAGGCACGAAGTTAACTGTTAATGATATATTAATTTACATATTTTAATTAACAAAGGAAGCATCTCAATGGTTCTGGCATCACAAAGCAAATCCTGCCCCTCCACCAGCCCCAGGTCACAGGAGCATCACCCAGAGCAGCTCCGACAGCCAGACCCTGGTGCCCAGTTTTCCATCTTGGAACAGTGCAGGTTTTATCCTGAATATTTTTGACAGCAATTAGGTCAGTTTAATTACCTTAACCTTCAGATGAGCATCCACCTCTCTCCTGGCTACTTTTGGATATATAAATAATGCACTGACAACACCACACCAGAAAACACCACGAACCCCAGCGCCTCCAGGAGACCCTCCCCACACACTATCCAAAAATCCAGCTCAGTGCCTCAGAGACAAACCCTGGCAGGTTTTCAGGGGTAAGGATGATCATATGTTAGAAACAGCTTTGAGAACAGACTCTGTCTCTTCTCCCATCTCTGAGGTGCATTGTACAAGGGCTGGATAATGGAACTGTAATATAGAACATATTGTAATATAGAACAGTGCAGGGCTAATTTTGAGTCTGCTCCTGATTTATCTGTGATGTCAAGATATTCAGCAGATACCTCGAGAGCATTTTAAATAGTCTCTAAATAAAGCAAGTCATTATTTCTTGCTAAAAATGGGGTTTAAAATGAGCTAGTTACTGAAAAAAACAACAAACTGTAAATTGTTTTCCAATTTCATAGGTCCCTTTCCTGTTTCCAAGTGATCTGTGGTAATAAAGTATCATGGTAAACATGGAGATCAAATGCCCCAACAAAATTATTTAATGACTTACAGAATGTACATCAAATCCCTACGACCTAAGCTAAGGCAAACACAATCACACACTCTCTTCATTACAGTTCTTTAGACACTGGGGTATAAATAGAATTTAGCTCACCAGTTCAGTTTTTTTTCATTGTTATCCCATTACCTACAAGTTCTGTTTTCCACATATCTCTTTTTAGGAGTTCCTGAACCAACAAACCTGGAAGGTGGAGCTGTTTGAGCCCTCAGTGGTGAGAGGGATTTCTGGATTTTCCAGAAGGAAGGGAAGGGAGGACATGGGTTCCAGGCTGAGGAGTTGAAAAACCGTTTAGGTCCAGACTTGCCTCCAGTGGAACCTGTGTGGATCCCCAGGAATGTCCCCTCTCTGCTGGGAGTGTTTGTGCCACGTGTGGACCCCACCCCACACAGTGTGAGGAGCCAAGAACCAGCACAGCCTCACCTTGGGAGAGACCTGGGCCACGTCCTTACTGCTGGGCTGGCTCTGGGAACAATGAGGGCATCTCCTCCCATGGGAATTTCCACGGAAACAAACTGTTTTAATGGGAAAACATCGGGTGAGGACATCCCGCCCACCTCCTCACACTTCCCCACCAAAACCCACAGCTACCAGGATGGCCATAGCTGCCAAACAGCTGGATCGATGATCAACAGTTAGACTTGATCTTAGAGGCTTTCTCCAGCCTTAACAACTCCATGATTCCAGGAGAAACGAGCACTGAACTCACAGGACTCTGTCGCAGTCAGATCCTGCAGGGGGTGAAGCATTCCAGCATTCCCAGCCCTTGGGCTCTAACCCAGCCACGTGCTTGGAATTAACACCCACCTTACCAGCAGTGGGTTTCCCTGGGAAAAGCAGGAGTGGAGCACCTGGCCACGCCCCAGAAGCCCTGGAGCAGGGCTGTGAGTGCCAGCCAGGCTCCCCAGGCTCGGCCCCGAGTGTCGGGGGGCTCTTCTGCTCCACAGCGTTCCCACAGCACGAGGAAGGGACGTGGCAAGCAGAAACAATTGCACTTGACATCTGCAGGAGCGCTGGCAGTCTCCAGGCTCCCGCGTGACCTTGCTGACCAGAACAGTCTGCGGAGTCCTTGGGCTGGGCCGGGCAGGGCAGAGCTGCTCCTTCTGCCCCTTCCTGCCCTGCCCCAGCCCAGCTCCTGGGGGTGGATCAGCCTGGAGCCATCCTGCCAGCCAGCTCCACTGCAGGCAGCTCTCATCAGAGCTTCCCATGCAAATTGCTGTCTCCTCCTTGCCGTCTGTGGCATTAAAGTGATTTATTCCAGCTCAGGAGCTGTCTCTGAGTTGGTAAACTTTTGATGGTGGACATAACGAAAAGCATCCCTTTTCTTCTGGAAAGAGGGAGGTGTCCTCCTGAAGTTCAAAAATGTCAAAGTCTTATTTCTTCGTAGTTGCTGGAACGAGTCATTCCGAGGTTGTTACCCTGCAAAATAATTCATAGATTCCAAATACTGATATTTATAGCTGAAGCAGAACTCCTAAAACCTCATGGTTCTAATGGGAATGTTGGCAGGTCCTTTATTATGTCACAGCGAGCAGGGGTGTTAAAGTTCTGGAATCAAACTATCAATGCATGATAAATGGGGGGTGAGCTGCTCATGTCACACCACTTATTAAGTTGGTACCATAAATTATTGCACTGTAAAAATCAATGTTTACTTCAGTCTTCCCTCCCATATTTTCATTTCTATTTTCTAGAATTCATTTAAAAACTACAAGAAACGAAAAAAAGAAAAGAAAAAGAAACCCAAACCCACGTGAAACAGGAAAATTAATTTTCTTCAGGCTGAATTGTTTTCTATTACCTAAACAAAACAACAGCTGAGGGTGTTGCAATTATTAAAACTATCTGGGCAAGAAAGGATGAATTGGAGATGGATCAGACCATGGAGTCAGATATTAACCAAAAATTCCAAGAGTTGAATTAAGAAAAGTATGATTATTTTTTTTTTTTTGAGAATAAATTACTGTTTATCAGCCAATTTAAACTTTTTATTCCCAGATGAGACCTCCAGGAGCAAAGTTAGTGCAGCACGAGTGCCCCTGTAATGTCAGGCATGATATTCTAATGTGAATTCTCCTGGATTTTGCACAGGGAGAAACATCCACTGCTGGGGCAGGACACCTCTCACCCTCCCCTGCTCCAAGGGGATGCTGAGAGCTGCCAAAGTCTGCCTGGATGACACCAAGGGAGGAAAATCCTTCCTTTACTTGTCCTGAGCACTCTCAGACCACCGGGATGCCCAGCCCTTCCACCCTCCCCAAAAGACTTTCCCCATATTTCAGATCCCAGTCCCTGGAGCTTCAGGGATGTTGCACAGTTGTTAAATCCTGCTGGGGAAAACTCAGGGACAGCAGAGGCCAAAGGGATTTGTGTGGGAGGAAATCCTGTGGCCCTGTCTGCAGTGCACAACCAAAGGTGAGCTTGGGATCACACCTCGCCCGAGGCTGGAAAATTGTCACACGCGTTCAGGAGCAGCCTGGCAGATCCCTTGAGCAGAAACAGCAAGAAAAACACATTTTCTAGGTTTTTACACCCAAAGAGCTGAGCTTTTTTTGAAAAAAAAAAAAAAAAAAAAAAAAAATTGTCCCTGGTGTTTCTGCCAGTTTGGTTTCAGCTTATACTTGGCAGGAGCTGCACGCCAGCAGCGCGTTCCCCGCTTCGTTTTGATAGACTGTCTCCCAAAACACGAGGTTTTGGGGGTTCCTCTCCTCAAGCTCAACACCCAGAGCATTCCTGCATTTCCCAAAGCTGAGGGCAGCATTTATCAAGTGCCACCTCCAATGTGCAGGCTGGCAAAAATCTCCTTTCCTGCAGGCCAAGCACAGCCCCGGGATTTATTGCTAGTAAGTCAGAGATTTCGCAAACAACAGCATCAAAGAGCACATTAGCTCTACCTCGGAGTGAGCACATCCCATCCCGGCGAGGTTTTATGACAGATGATTCAAAGGGGAGGAATTAAGAGGCCTCAGAAGCTTTTATGGCTTTTCTTACCTCATCTGTATTTGGGAACCATCAGGAGCGGGCGCGGCGTGCCGGCGGTGCTGGCTTTGCTTTCCAGCAGAGCGCTCCTCCTGCCATGAATAAAGGGGCTGAAGCAGCCAGGTGGCAATAAGGGCCACCTGCAGAAATGGGACAGGGAGGAGTTCCCACCTCACACAGCACAGGGAGAGGCTCCCAGCCAGAGCAGGAGGCACCAGAGCCCTGGGCTAGGCAGGGACACTGGGTTTGGGGATTTAAGCAGGACACTGCCTCGGTTTGCTCGACGGCCACCCACACTCTGGGATTCTGGGACTCCCCTGCCTTCAGAAAAAAAAAAAAAAAAGTCTGAATTTTGCAAGAGAAAAGTTTGATATTTAAACTTCACCTACCTTTAAGGAAGGGGCTGAGGAAGAAGGTATGGCTGCCTCTGATTTAACAACTTCAGCAAGGGTTCTGTGCAGAGTGGAGAAAGGAAAAGGCTGTCACAGGCCTCCCAGGAGAAGCCTCTCAGATCTCAGGCCAAGATTCCCCCATCCTACAAATAAACATTTTTAACCCTCTTGTTGGCCATGCTACAACCTAATAGGGGGTCCTAAAGGCTGAGTAGCTGTGCTTGTTACTGCCTGAGGTTTCAGCAGCTCTCCCAGGCAGGATTTTGCAGATGCACAAACTCATTAATCTTGCAGGTTCAGGGTGCATCTGCAATCTTCTTGCATCCCACATTCCTACCTATTACCTCCAATTTGGATCATCTGCCTTGTTTTCCACCCGGAGCCGTCTGCAGAGGGGATCTGAGCCAGCACAACTCCTTGCTATGGAGACTTGCTCCTCGGTGACGTGAGCAGAGAGTTTTGCATTAAAATCAAAGGAACAATCTCTGAGGAGTCTCTCCTCAGTGCTCAGACTGTCCTGAGAGCACGGCGTGGCGTGAAATGAAAAATCACACATCTCCTCCTCTCTACAGCTGGAAAGGTTTAACTAATTAAACCAATTATTTTGCTGTAACAATATGAAATCAAAGGGGGTTTTTTGCTTAAAAATAATAGACGGGCAATCTGAGCTAATCTTGTGTGTCAGTCTGGAGGAGGGATGTACTGCAGAGCTGCTCTGGGGCAGATGTTTAGTGAGTGACTGAATAAACCCCGTGTGCATCAGCTGGGCCTGGCCTGCCCATCCCATCGTTCTTTACAGGTTTAGTGGGATTTACTGCCCATCCCTTGATCTTTATGTACCTGATGGACAAAGACTTCTCACAATCCCAGAACGGTTTGGGTGGGAAGGGGCCTTAAATCCCCAGGGACACCTCCCACTGTCCCAGGTGCTCCCAGCCCCAGTGTCCAGCCTGGCCTGGGCCACTGCCAGGGGTCCAGGGGCAGCCCCAGCTGCTCTGGGAGTTCCATCCCAGCCCCTCGCCACCCTCCCAGGGAACTGTTCCTTCCCAATATCCCATCTAACTCTCCCCACGAGTGCTTTCTGCACGGTTTGAGGAGGAGGGGAGCTGCACAGAGTTCTGTGGTCTCCCGGGTGTGCAGCCACAGGCAGGATCTCCCCCTCCCCACAGCTCTGGCTGCGTGTCCCTGCCGCAGGATCCAGTGCTGTGCTCTGGAGGGATGGAGGCAGCACAGCCCCACAGCTGCAGCCTCTCCCCATCCCAAAGAAGAGCTGTGCTGGTCCCACTTCCAGCTCAGGACTTCTGTCCTTGGCATGAAAGAAGTGCAGCAGCTTTTGCTTCCTTTGTGGGCAGAGATGGATTAAAGCTAAAGCAAGCTCAGGCTCCAGGCCCTGCCCAGCCAATTGTTGCTCAGTGAGGTGTGGAAGTGTAGAGGGACGTGAGGATTTTTAAGGTCCCTTCCCACCCAAACCATTCTGGGATTCTGTGCTATTTATGTCTCAGAGTTCCTAATTTACTCACTGCATATTACACATATTATGTTCAATCTTAAAATACTACTTCTCTTTATATTCTTTTTAATTAAGTGCAACATTTCTGGGTTTTTTTTTGTTGTCATCCTGACCTTTCCAGAGCACTGAGCTTTGCCAGCAAACCCAATCATTTGCCTGTGCTGCACAAAGGCAAAGCTAACTGCAAAATAATATTGGTGCCATCTATTTATAGCAGATATAAAATCCCCCCAGGAAGCTGGTAAATCCCCTTCTCTGTGCTCAGATATGAGGGGCCACAGCGTTGCTTTTCCAGTAGGGTTTCATTATCCAATACTGGTGATTGATGCTATTCCTGAGTAATCTTTCAGATAAATAAGCCCTCCCCATCTCATTTCCATAACTATTTTATCACTATGTGAATTAGTTCCTCACACTTCTGCAGAGTTACCTCTCCAACAGGAATTTCTTTACAGAGCAATAGAAACATCCAGCAAATAAAAAATATCCCAGCAAGTGCTGCATATCTCCCAACAAACCTCAGATTCTTCTCTTTTAACAATTAAAATATTGACATTTTTTCATCAACTTCTTTCTCAACAGGTGAGAACATCCAAACCAGGAAACAAGGACCAGGCAGAAGGTAGAGATGTTTTCTAGGAAAAATAGTGATTATCCAATAAAATCCAATACAATAAAATCTGACTACGTGAAAATCTTCCTTTGTCAATATCTACAGGAGTTTCCTAAAACATCTCTTCTTTTTGGAAAATAGCTTCAAACTAAATTAAAAAACAGCTTCAGAAATGGGGTTTAGAGGACTTGGAGATAAGAAAAGCCATTTGTTCTGAAGCAATCTGGGTTTGCTTAGATTGGTTCCCTCAGCTCTGAGCTGGGGAAGGTGTGAAAATAGGCAAAGAGGAGGACAAAAATTGACTGCTCTGGATGAAAGGATCAATTCCAGGCAACTTTCTGTTTGTGCTCACTATAAACCCTTTTTTTTCACATAAATCCAAATGTACTCTGGCACTGAAGGAAGAATGGAACTGAAGCCAGGCTGGGGATTCGGGGGGTGTGGGTGGTCAAATTCAGCAACAGAGGTCTCACACCTCACCACTGGCATTATTTAAGATGCTCTCTTCACCAAAAACCTTACATTTAAAAAGAAAATAAAACATGTTAAGCCCTTTACTAAGGACAGAATGCGAGATCAAAGCAAAAACCAGGTGTGGAAAATAACAACCATAATTCAACTGCTGAGATATTTCAATATTTTCAATTTAAAAGTCATTCTTGCAAAAAAGCTGTCACATCCACAAGTTGACCGATGCCATATATAAAAAAATTGTCCTTCAGGATTATTTCAATCACAACAAATGTTCCCAAAGCAGGTTCTAAAGCAGTGCTTTAGTAATGGTAGTGTTTATCTAGGAGAGTTCAGCAGGAGAGTGAGGAGGAAAGAGCATCGAGGTGCAGAACCCAGCACTGCCAAGAGTTGAATTGCCAGTTAATTCTGCATTTTGGGAAATTTCCAGGCAGGCCCACCCTGAGCAGCCGGGGCTGGGTGAGGTTCCCCCTGTGGCACCCCCTGCACCCCGGCAGCTCCTGCAATTCCAGTTCCTAACCAGGATGGAGAGGGGTGCCCGGGGCCGGAGCACAGCTGGGCACAGCTGCAGGAGGTTCCAAGCAGGAATTCTGGACCAGCATTGATAATCTCATCTTTCAGGCGGTTTTGGATGTCCGATGATGGCTCTGAAGGGTAACGGGAGCTTGTGGCTGCTCGCACATCAGCAGCAATCCCTCCGTGCTTTTGTTCCCTCTCCTGTTTAGCGACCCCAGCCCTGCCATCCTCCCTGCCCCAAGCTCTGCTGCCAGGAACGCCCTTCCCGTGCTGGGGAGCGCCGGCAGCCAGCCCAGCCCCCAGCTGAGGGCATCCCAAAGCTGTGAGCGGCACAGCCCGGCGGAAAGTCGGGACTGGGATGCTCGGATCCAGCCCAGCCCCCAGCTGAGGGCATCCCAAAGCTGTGAGCGGCACAGCCCGGCGGAAAGTCGGGGCTGGGATGCTCGGATCCAGCTCAGCCCCGGCGTTCCCGGCCTCGTTGCCATGACAGCAGAGCACCAGGGCTGCTCCTCTGCTCTGCTCTCCTCTCTGGAAATGCAGCTCTGCCGCTGAGCACTGCCAGCTCGCTCCTCATCCAGCAGGGATGGACAGGGACCGGCCCCGGGCTGCTCCTGCTCCCTGGACCTGGACAGGGACCGAGCCCGGGCTGCTCCTGCTCCCTGGATCTGGACAGGGACCGAGGCCGGGCTGCTCCTGCTCCCAGCACCCCTGCTGCTGCTGCTGGCACCTCGGGTGCTTTGGGAATTTTTACTGCTCCTGTAGAATGTGGGCATAAAGGCACATCCCTGGGATGGAGAAAACAGGGAACGCAGCCACAGAAGCAGCAGATTCACATCGAGATGAATCCTGCAATTTATCTTTCCTGCAACAGAATCACTGAACTTTGTGTCACCGCTCCAGGAGTTCAGGGGGACAGGGAGCTTCTCCAGACTCCTCTTTGCTGGCAAACAAAGCCATGCATTAATGATGGAATCATTTACATTTCTGTCAAGCTGATGCCAAAATGTCTTCATCACTTTAAAAAAACCAACTTGGTGACATTTGTATAAATTGTAGGGAATTGCCACCTCCTATAAATCAAGATTTTTGTTGAAAACAAACATATTTTCCTCCATATCCTGGGACCTTGCTCCTCATGTTCTGTGCTTGTTCCTCAGCCTTGGGATGAGCTGAGTTTCCACTGAGACATCTTTCAAGCCTTTGCTCCCACATGTTCTAAGATTTCCCTTCAAATTTCCTGTTTATACAGAAAATATTTATGTTTGCTTACAGCCTGGCATTACCTGTCGTGCAGGTGGAGCTCAGCCTTCCCAACTCCCTGGGGTTTGCCCCTGCAGATCCCTGAGCAAGGACACCTCTGGATGTGGAAATGGGAACAAGGACCCAGCAGCATTCATCCTCTTCCCCTTCTCCTTGTAGGATTTCCTTTCCTTTGGAATGTTCTCTCTGAAACTGTGCCAAAACCAACAGCATTCCTCAAATTCAATTTGTCATTTCTTGAACAACAGAAGAAAACATAATATTCTTGGGTATATAATATGCAAAACATGCTTGGGTTTATTATTTGAAAAACTCAGACAGCTTTGCCTTTGGAGATTAGGGAGAGCAGAAATAACATTCCCTTTGCAGAAATAACATTCCCTATGCAGAAATAACATTCCCTAAGCAGAAATTCAGCTGTTTTTTTTCTAAGCAACATCCACAAACGCTGTCCCAGGTGTTTCCCTGTGTCTGTCCACGGCCGGACACAGCACATCCCTTCAGCAGCCACATGGGACATGGGTGTGGGAAACATCTCAGAGCCCATGGGATGCTGCCCAAATTTCCCCTTGCTCTCCGCAGCAGCTCGCGCCTGGAGCCTGGATGACCTGAGTTACCCATTCCTTAAAAAGCTGGAGTGGTGTCCCTGCCCTGGCAGGGATGGAGGGAATTGGTCTCTGAGGTCCCTCCCAACCCAGCCCATTCCAGGATTCCATGGCACGGTGCCCGTCAGTCCCAGCCACCAGGACAGGATGGGAAATGCTCCATCCCGGAGGTCTGGGGCTGAGTCAGGGCTGTGCAGGAGGAAGCCAGAAGCACCAACAGAAGTGCTGCTGATTCAGCACCCAGTCTGCCTCTGCATTTAGGGCTCTGTTGGCAGCTCCAGGCTCCCTTCCCAGCCCCAGAGCAGCCCCTCAGGAGAACCTCTGCCCTTGCATGGATGCACAAGGAATGCCCACACCCAAATCCAGGCCAACCCTTCCTCTCGGAGCCATCGACACAACAAATCAGGCAGCAGCACTCCACAGGCTGCTGGACTCCTCTCTCAGCCCTCACACTCAGCCAAGAACTCCCACAGAAACGCTTTTATATCTCAAGACTACTTGAGAGGAACCTAAGTACTGCACTTTCACTGCCAAATTTAATTTCTTCGTGGAGCTCTCAGCTCACTTAAAAGCTTGCCAGCCTCTCTGAGGGCTGAGAGCTCCTGAGGGCACGGCCTGGCCTCTGTCCTGGAGGCACGGGAAGGCCAAGGAGCCCCGCAGGTCTGTTCCCCTCTCCTCCTGTGTTCAGAGAGCAATTCAGCATCTCAAGGACATCCTCTGTAGCGGCTGCCATCACCCTCCTGCAAGGGCAGCACGCAGGACCGTCTGCAATGCCCGAACCACATAGGCTGGCAAAGCCCTCCCAGCCCAGCGAGCCCAGGCCTGGTCCCCACCCTGTCCCCAGCCCTGAGTGCCACATCCAGGAATTCCTTGGGCACCTCCAGGGATGGGCACTCCAGACCCCCTGGGCAGCTCCACGGCCTGACCACCCTTTGCATGGGGAGATTCCCGCTGATGTCCCGCCTGAACCACTCTGGTGCATTTTGAGGCCGTTTCCTCTCATCCTGTCTCATTTCCTGGGAGAACAGGACTCCCCCCTGGCTGCCCCCTCCTGTCAGGGAGCTGTGCAGAGCCAGGAGGGCCCCCCAAGCCCCTTTTTCTCCAGGCTGAGCCCTTTCCCAGCTCCTCACTGCTCGTCTCGTGGGTGCTGTGCAGAGCCTCCAGCCGCACGCCCGGCACACGTGGAGGGGACAGGGCAGATCCTCCCGGGTGGATTTTCACCATTTGTCGTGATAAAAATCCTCCAAAGAGCAGAGAGCGAGGACTGAAACGAGAGATGGTGCAGTACCCAGAGTAAATTGGAGAAACCAAATTAGAAACAATCTGTGTTTCAAAAATGTGGTCAACAGAATGCATCACCATGACAATTCTTGCTAGAAGCAACAAGAGAGGCTTCCTGGCAGTGCTGAAGGAGGGCTGGTTCAGGAGTGAAGATTCATCAAAATGCAATTTACAGCACCAAAAAAATATATCTGTAGTGGCATTTCATTGACTTTTATTCTTAAAATGTGAGAACTAGACTGAAGAAGCATTACCTTACACTGAATTCTGTGAAAATCCTGATCCTGACAGAAAATCAGAGACATCTTTAGCATGTTCCTTAGTGGTTGCATTCCAGACAAAGCTAAAATAAGGATCAAAGATTTATATCACAGATATAAAATAAAATCAAACGAGAGTCTCAGATTAAGGCACACAGAGGTGGGCTTTAAATTATAAATATGGTTCTAAAAGGAAATGTAAAGAAAGGATTAAAATACCCAGACACTGAAAAATAATTCCTTTTAAAGATGGCACCATCTCCCAGCTCCCAGCTCTGGGAGAAACACAACTTGCTGCAATTTTAATGATGGCTCTCTCAAAACATCCCATTCAGGGGGTTGGACATCCCTCCCCCCCAGCTGCCCTCCCTGGAGCTGTGGGTGATGGTTCACAGCCACAAAAATGGATTGTTTTAATTTGGGGCACCTCTTCTGATAGGTGAGGTCACCCAAATGTGTTCATTTGCATCATCATGGGGAGAGGGCTCAGCTGGAAAGAGAGAAAAAAGGGAGCAAATCTACCTGGAGAGAAAGCCAAGGATCCCAGAGCAGCTGGGCTGCCCCTGGATCCCTGGAAGGGTCCAAGGCCAGGCTGGGCAGGGCTTGGAGCAGCCTGGGATGATGGAAGGTGTCCCTGCCCATGGCAGGGGTGGGACAGGATGGAATTTAAGATCTGAACTATTCTGGGATTCTGTGGTCATAAAACCCCCCAAGGAAATGCAGCAATGTTTTGATGACAAATGAAATAAAGAGCAGCTGTGGCTGGGGGTGGTGGTGGGATGGAAATCACGTCTCCACCTCTGGAGCTTCACCCAGCAGCTCTCCCTCAGGGGTTACTATTTACTACATTTTAGGGAGTGCAGGCACTGAGGATAAATTTCCTCTCTTAAGCCCATAAATCTCTGCAGGTCTGACTGAATGCTCAGCATGGTATATGTGTGTGGCTGGGCTGACCTTGAGCTGGGGAAAAGTTTGTTAAAAAACTTCTCCTTTTGGAAAAAAAACCGATTGCAGGCTAACAAATCCTGCACAGCTGTCCATCAATTGCCACAAGTTGTCTTATTTTTTTAGTGGTCAAGTAACATTTCTTTCTCATCAAAATACTTTGTGTCAAATATTTAATTTTGAATGTTATGCTATGTTAAAAAACAGTAAATCACCTAGCAACTAAAATGAAATATCTAACGTGGGGTCAAATTGGCCACTTTGTTGATTCTGGGATGAAATAACAATTTTTTATCATTTTTGCTTTTAATAAAGCTTTTTTTTTCTCTTTTTCCCCCAGGCAATTTCAAATTGCCAGGGAATAAAATAAATATATTACCCCCAGGTAGGTACTGTATAAGTAATATATGGTAGAGTTATAATAGAACACTGAAAAACTCCATTACATTCCTGTTCCTTTGTCAGAGGCAGGACTGGTTGGAGCAGCACTTGTATATCTCAGTGATATCTAATTCCCAGGGAAAACCTACCAGCACTGAGAGCACAGCCAGCTGCAGGCAAACAGGATCATCAAACACTGTCAGCACACGGATTAGCCACAGAACCGAAAGGGAAAAAAGAAACAGGAAAAGAGACAATGTCTGTAATACTCATCATTCATAATAAAATGATTTTACCTCAACTCCTGGTGCAGTTTGAGGTGCAGCAGGGAAATGGGGGTCAGGCCTCTCTGGCACCGGTGAGGAGCTCAGGAGGACCAAGCATCCCTCACCTTGGGGTTTTAGGGGAAATCTCCCCCTGGCAGCAGCCTGGCCAAGTTCTCAGCCCTTCCCACGCTGGGACTTGGTATCGCACCTGTATCCCATGGAAAACGTGTCCTGGAAGAGAGAAACCACAGCACCCAGTGATGCCTGAAGTTTCAGCTTTCATATTTCCCAGACTCTGCACTGCATTAGTACAGAACTCTGAACTCCAATGGAAGTGTTGGCAAGTTCTCCTCCCAGCTCAGGCACACAGAACAATCCTTGTCCAGCCCCAGAGCCAAGGGCACCGCTGCAGCTTCTGCCCAAAAAGTGCAACCAGCAGGGAATTGAGGAGAGAATCTGGGAGATGGGACTGCATCACCTGGAGCTGGGGTTGGACAATGAACCCCAACATGGAAATGGACCAGAACTGACAAAAGTGTGAGAACTCGTGACCTGGTGGAGCCCTGGCCGGGCTCTTGCACTGCCCAAGGTGCATCCTTTGGAGGCCTTTTAATAAATCCCCACTTTATTCCTTTAACCCTGTCCAGCCTCTGCTCCAGGGAGCCTCTCAGGCATCACCATCATGGAATCACTGGGGCTGGAAAAGCCCTCCCAGCTCGTCGAGTCCAACACGTGCAATCAGAGCTTTGGCACTAATTACCCAATTATGACATATTGTACATTCCTACAACATCTTTACTATCAAATCACCCAAACCTGGGTACTTAATCCTCTGTGTCTGCAGCTCCTGGTGACGTGAAGGGAGTGAGGCTTTCCAGACCCACAGGAGGTGCAAATTCTCTGTCTCATAAGCCATTTCTCTGGAACACAGAAAGGAAAAACCAGTTCCCACAAGGACTGTAAGGACAGGAATAATTGTGAGGATCTGGGAGGGAGGAAAACCAAGCCAGGGTTGTGAACGCACCTCCAGAGCTGAGCTCCTGCAGCTCCCCAGGGCTGGTGACCGGCAGGAACTGGGCTGGGACCCAGCTCAGCCCTGCTGGACCCAGCTCAGCCCTGCTGGACTCAGCTCAGCCCTGCTGAGTGGTGTCCATGCAGACTGGGGTGACCATTCACAGCCACCCCTCTCTCTCACCTTGCCCCAGCGCCTGGCACAGACAGGGTCACATTCAGAAAAATGCAACGCCGGAATATTTCCTGAGCAGGGCCCTGCCAGTGACGTCAGCCTTCCCCCCAGTGGTCCCAGTTGTCGCCGTGGGCTGGGCTGCCCAACACCTCCCTCGTGGAGGGGAGCCTGGCCCCTGGTGACTCACGCTGCCACCGCCGAGGTGACGAAGTGCTGCATTTCCTCCGCAGCCCGTGGCACGGTGCATCAGTCAGAGAGGGGGCCCAGCTCCAGCCCCCCCGCTCTATTTATGGGTGCAGGGAGAGAAAAACATGCTCCTGCCACGTTTTAAAATAAAACGTATGTGAGTTTGGTGAAAAACACCAGATGACTGCACACAAGGATGAGGGGATATTAATGCAGACAGTGACACCTCCAGTTTTTGTGCTGCCTGGAGAAGGCACCAGCAGAGCTGCCAGCCTGGCCTTTGGGCACCTGGTTCCTGCCCTGGCTTCAGCAGAGGGTGGGAAGTGCAGGGGACACACTGGGAACACCAGGAACACCAAAAAAACCACAGGTGGGCCAAATTCCGGTCTAGCTTTGAAGCCAATCTGGCAAAGAGCACCGGGAGAAAACAGGAACACTGGGGAATTTCAAAATATTTTCATTTTCCAGGAATTTATAAATCTACGAAAGGCTCATTGATGCATCTGAAGCCACTTTGGCTTTCTAGTACTTATTTAAGGCAGTAATTCTTCCGAGTATTTTACAGGATGTTCAGCCCTTCAAGTGAAGCTGTACAGCAGCAATTATAAAATGCAAAGGGCAACACTACTCGAATGAGAGACCTCAGCCACAGAGAGGTTTTAGCTTCTCTAAACCTCATTTGTAAGCAGGGATAAAATGGAAGAGTAAATGGAGGAACCTGATAGCTTCATGTCAGAAAAGACATGAACCGTGACACAGCAGTGTCAGCCAAAGGAAAATGAGCTGTTAAAGCACCTGGAGTGGAACAACACACGGCTTCTGAAGTGGCAGATTTAAAAAAAAAACCTGATAATGGGTCACGAGTGATGAAATTTATGCCTTGTTTCTGCCGTGCACTGGGACTTCCACTTTCAAATCTGCAGTCAGAACAGATTAGACAGCCTCCAAATGAAAGTGTCAAGGTAAAACCCAGCAAGTGTAGTTCAACAGCTCTGTAAAAACATTGGCAGCGAGGGAAACAAGAAAACAAACCTCATTGTGCTTTTCTGGGCAGCCCCTGCACCTGGAGAACGAGACTTTAACAGAGGCAGCAGAAATGTGATAAAAACCCAGGGCCTGCAGCAGCGGGGTGGAAGGAGGCCTTAAGTGCCTGTCGAAAGATTTTAAATAAGATTTTTTGGAACTGAACCATGATTCAGCTTTTCTAATATCCCATAAAACTAGAAACTGGAAAAAAGGTGTGGGATTTTTTATTGACCTTCAGGAGGAAAAAACCTCTGGGTGGCTGGTGGCCACGGCGGCTGCGGAGAACAGGCAGTTCCAGCTCGGCTGATTACGGAGCCAACCACTCTCCCAAGCATTTTTTCCTCCTGCTTCAAGCAATGCCTCAGCACAATTTAACAGTTTCCAATTCACTAACTAAAATAACTCAAAGGTCTTTATTTTTTAGGGTGAGAAGGGCAAGCGACAGCCCAGGAGCGTTTCTGCTGAGAGGGCTCCGTAACATTTGTCTGGCACAGGACGTGTCTCGTCACAGCCAGGGCGCCCACGGTGGCATTTCCACGCTGCGGGGCTGGAGGTGGGAAGCTGCACTGCCTGCAGATATCCCCAGTGACACACTGTGGGGAGGAGAAAAACTCATTTTCTTCCTGACCCTGAATGAGTTCTGGCAAAAAAAATAAAACACCAACCCAGACTTGGGTTCATTATTTCTCCGGGCTCGGAGGAAGCGGCGGACGGATCGCGCCGCGCCTGACCCCTCTTCCCTCAAAGTTTAATGCAGCTTTTTGGAACTCTTATCAATTGAAACAAGAGATCTTCCTTGGGTCATAAACCCTGAGAGGAATCAGTAAATCCTGCTATTTTATTGTGCTGACCTTTAGACCACCATCTGTCTTTTGGCTCTTCAGTTTATATATGAGCAGATACCACGAGGTACTGGCGCATCCGAGCTGCTCCTTCCACCACCACACACAGACCTTAAACCCTTCAGCACTGAGCTGGAAGTTACGTTTTGATTGAGTGACTGCTTGAAGCAATGGATAAGAAGGAAAAAAACCCTGCTCATTTATAACCACTTTTAGTTAACGCCAGTGAGCAGGATTTTTTATTTGTTTACATCATCTACTGCTAAAGTCCTATTTTCTCTGTTAAGTCTATGTTTTGAAAAGTCCTTGGCATTTTAATTGGCTCAATATTTCAATTCTCTGTCAAAAAAGGGACTTGCTGAAAAAACGCCACTTGATTTCTCCGTGGATTCCTCTTTCTCAGAGCCCCCTAAATGCTGCTCCCCCTGGGCAGAAGTTTGCAGTGCCCTGGCTGCAGTGCTCACCTAAACCTCTGGAACAGCCTGGCAAATCCAAAATCATCTCCACAGCATCGAGCAGGAGCACTCTGCCTGCACCTGGCTCACGAGGGATCCCAGACCCAGCTTTGCGTTTCTTCTCCTCCACCAAAGAGCGACAAAGAAAGAGGCAGGGAAAGAAAAAGCTACAAGTGGCTGGAGCTCTGCAGAGCTGGAAGGGAAGATTTCTTGTGGGAGCTGCACTAAAAACGTTACCTTTGGTCCCCAGTTCCTCCTTTCCTGCTGTCCATCTCAGCTGCACAGCTCCGATATGGGTTTTGGGATTGTTCTCCCTTGGAACAGGGCTCTGGAGAGCAGGGAGGAGACACCACAGGAGGCTCAGCTTGGAAAAGCCTCCAGAGACATCGAGTCCAACCCTGCCAAGGCCACCACTGCCCCCTGTCCCCAAGTGCCACATCCAGAGGGCTTTCAAACCCCTCCAGGGATGGGGACTCCTCCCCTGCCCTGCTGCAGAAGGGACCCAGAAGGACCGAGCCCAACCCCTGGCTCTGCACAGGGCAACCCCAAAACCCCAGCCCGTGGCTGAAGGTGCTGCACTCAATGGAAGCATCACATGCAGTGAGCAGCTGCCTCACACCAGGGAAATGCTTGCAAACGACAATTATTTCCATTTAATTCAGTGGAAGTAATGACAACCCCCTTTCTCCCCTCAGCACTGCCCAGAGCTGCCTCCAGACGTCGTTACCTGAGGGCTGGGATGAAGCCAATAACCCACCCCCCAAAAAGGCAGCACCCTGCAGGCAACACTCCTGTTTTCAGCTCCCAAGGATCTAGAGAGGCTCCAAATTCCTGCTGCATTTCAGCCATTTTGCATTATGCAACCCCCAGCGTGCCTTTTTATTTTCTCCCAGTATCCTGTGCAGGGTGGAACTATTAGGATCTGCCAAAGCTTACCATTTTCAGATGTCTCAGGAGAAAATGAGGAAGGCCAGAGGTTTTTTTTTATACCAGCAAATTACAGTTTGCTTGCTTCAGTAAGTTAGAGGTTAATGGCTCTGCATGAGAAAACAAGGATCATGGCCAGCTCTGAGCAAGATTCAGTTTTGAGTTGCTTGAAAACTGAAAAGAAGGTCAGCACGCCCAGCCAGGTTCCTCTGTGCTTTTGTTTTATTCAGCTTTGCAAATCAGAGCTCTCTTCATTGCCTCAGTCTCTGGTGTGAGAGCAGAAAAAATGCAGTTGCAAGGCTGAACTGTTATGTTATTATGTTCCCCATCTTATTATCTAAATTGCTGTGCCAGGAGCGGGTCCAGCCCAGAAGCCTCTCTTGATCTATAGCTCGGGGACCAGGACTGCTGGGTTTTTCAAGCCCTGGTGTGTGTACATGGGGCTGGAAGCATTTGGAAATCTGTTTACAAGCTGCCCAGTGTAATTGAGAAGGATTTTTCTTGTGCCTTCGAGGTCACACACATCCAAAGGTGAAACTTGCTGCAGCTGCTGTTTTAAAAGGATCAGGGAGGGAGAACAATTATTTGTGGCCTGGGGATCAGGAAGGGGGAATCCCCAGGGAACTGTAAAGAACTAAGAAATAATGTAGATGATGCCCTGAGAACAGGGTGAGTCAGGAGAGGAGAACCTGGGAAGAAAGTTAATGAAATTGGAACAAATTGCGTATTGAAAGGATTTCAGAATCTCCACAAGCTCTTCCCTTTGCCTTCTTTCACCTATGGATCCCAAGTGGGAGTGGGGTCAGGGCCCTGCCAGCCCCTGCTCTGTCACGTGGGACACCTGACCCACCAGTGCCACTGGAGGGTGCAAACCGGTTCTGGATTCTCCACGGATTTCCAGTGCAGGAATTTCAGGCCCAGCATTCAAAGCCTTCAGCGAGCGTTCCCTCCCCAACGGGGGCTGAGAGGTCAGGGACAAAGCGGGGGCAATTAACAGGAGATCGTTCCATAAGTGCATCAGTAATAAAGGGAAACTGAAAAAGGAGCGGGAAGGCCATTAAGCAAGGAAGTTGAGTGTTTAATAAGCTTTCCTTGCCTCAGCCTTCATGAAAAGGCTAACTGAGAGCAGATGGTCGGCACAATAATGCTGGAACAAAGAGGGAAGTTTATAATCTCCCACAAAGGCAACAGGGAGAGTGCCTGGCTAATTTAGATGTTTGCAAATTGGTTATGCTGATGAACTTTATCTTTACATGCTTAAAGGTCTGTCTGAATCAATATCAGAGTTTTAACTGTTCTTGGGGAAGGCTGGAGAGGGAGAGATGGGGAAAGAGGAACCATCTCTAGAATCGTAAATGGTTGGACTTGGAAGGACCTCAAAGCCCACC
>WAAG01039621.1:64220-100330 GCA_013390105.1 Tichodroma muraria | reverse complement strand
TATATATATATATAAAAACTGTCTGTTTCACTGGATTCCACGTGTAGATTTTTTTATATGTGCCTTATTTGACAATGCTCGAGTCTATTTCTGCTTGTTTTGGTTCATTTGATGTTCTGTACTGGTTTTGTATCAACTCGTTCCAATAAATTTCCATAGATTGACAAAATGTTTTTGTGGTTGCGGTGATTTGGCGCAGGTGAGGGGAAGATAATGTACATGTTACAAATCAATTAGACAGCTCTCAAAACAGCTGGAGTGTTCCAATTTAACTGACTTGGCTTTGTCCAGCAGTAGTTAATCAGTGTGTCATTATACTCTAATTACAGTGGTGTAAGGATATTAATTGTAAAAGCAGAACTCCTGCCAAATGGTTTGGTCAAGTCTGTGAGTATTCTGGTCAACTGTACATGATTTCTACAAATTGATAATGGGTGGAAAATAAAAGCTTTTCCAAAACTTGTTTTCAAAGTGTGGACTAAGCTGCTTGGCTTTTCCTAGAAATGTGCTGTGGCTGTGCTGCCTGTTCCAAAGTGCACAGCTGAAATAAGGTGAAGATGTACTGTATTGTTTGAGAAGGGATATGGGTAAGAATCAGTTTTCCATGGTTCTTTAATTCCTCTGGTTCTGCTGGACTAAATAGTGTGATTTAGCAGAGGTAGTAAATGCTCCATAAACAGAGGTGCTTAATGCTACAGCTGATTAGGTTGTGTGTTTCTATTGAGCGTGATGCTAACCCAACTCTTGTCCTATTGTACCTGCATGTTCTCTCCTGCTCGGTTCAAATGTGGATTGAAACAAGATCCCCGCCCTTCAGGGAGGGATGTGTGGTGGTCTGGGTGTGTATGGGATCAGTTAGTGTAGTCTGGAGGAGCAGTGGTTACCCCTGGGGATCAGTATCTGTCTTTAAGTGCTGTGAAGCTCATTTGTGCTTCTGCCTTTCACCCTTGTAACTGTTTCTACCCTTTTTAGCTGGGGGTCTCAAGAGATTGCGGGGCCACCATCTTTAGAGATAACCAAAAACTAACTGGATGCAGTCCTGGGCCGCTGGTTCTAGGTGGCCCTGTGTGAGCAGGGGCTTGGACCACATGACTTCCAGAGGTTCCTTCGACTTCTGTGGTTCTGTTTTTCTGATGGGGAAAGATGTACAGAAGGGAAAAAACAGAAAGCCTCTGAAGGCTTTCTGAAGACCTCTGAAGTCAGTTGCTGAAGAAAAGAGGAGTTTTGGGAGCTAAAGAAGGAAAACTGAAGAGGCAGAGCCAAGCACACAAGGAGTGGCAAAGCAGGTGAAGATAGGAATGAGTAAAGGTTGTTTCTTTCTGTTCTGACAGTACCTACCTTGTCTCTCATAGGGGATGTTTGGTGTCACTCATGATTCAATGAAATGATACTTGAAGTGGGAGGGGAAAGTAAATGTAAAGAAGTAAACTTCCCCAACAGTGGCAGTTTCCAGCACAAAGTGTTGCCCAAGTTTGTTGTGGTTTATCTGCTTACACCGCACAATGGAGACCTCTCACAAGCACTTGTCTCCCCTTGAGTTTGTGTAAACCATTTTCATCCACAGCCATCCACATTGCCAGGATTTCCACCTGCCTTTTCTCCAGTCCTGGAAGAGCAAACCCTTCATTTGTTCTAAACCTGGTTGCTATCACTGACCCCCAGTTTGTGTCTCCTTCTTACTGGCATAGATACTGAGCTGCTGAATGTTTTTGCAGCTGGTGCGTTTATGGAGGTGCTGGTATGGGCACCAGCTCAGCTGTGCAACTACTTTTTGGGTTGTTTTTCATATTTTTGGTTGGTTTTTTTCAGGGGCATGGCATAACCCTCAAGCTTCTCAAGCACTTTTTCCAGGCCCTTGAATTTTAGTGACTAAGTGGGTCATTTTTATTTTTTTTTGTTTGTTTAGTGTTCCACACATTTGCCCTCTCCATTGCTTTCCTCTCTTCTTGCTTTCCTGCAGATTGAAAGATTGCAATAGGCAAAATGCTGTTGAGATTGCACCTCTCCAGGAAGGTGTATTCACCTTTTCTCCCTTTGAGAGTGCACAAAACATAAATTGGTTTGATCAAGCACTGTGTTAGTAGAAGGGGAATGTGATTGAAACTACACTTCTGTGAATCAGTATTTATTACTCTACTAAATCAGTATTTTAGATTCTCTTGCAGGTGGATACAAGTGGTAGATTTTGGTTTGATACAGCATAGCCATCTGAAGTTAATTTAAATGATTCAGAAGTTAATAACTTAGGATGCCTGTCATATTGAAAACTAAACAAGAATTTGTTTTTCTCAGCAGCTGATCTACATTACGCTCTTCGGCCTTTTCTGGATCCAGGCTGCAATAGCTGGAAGTGCTTGTACTCTCTCCCTGAGAGCCAAAAGCCTGGGGTATTTGTCTGCCAGGTCAGGTTTACAGGACAGAAGTGTCGTACTGCACACATCCCAGTAGAAATCAGCCCACGTTACCTAGTGGAAATGGGACAGAAAGCAGTAAATTTTAGTTGGTCATCTCAAAAGCCAGGTCTACTAATAATTCTCAAAAAACTGATTTATCTGATTTAAGTTTTCATTTTGGGGTTGGAGGTTTTTTTAAGCCCATTATTACAGGGCTAGTAGTTAAGTTGCAATGCAAGGCTTGACTTTAGTAAATATTGGTTAAAATAAAGTCCTGGCTACAAATACTAGTTGTGTTACAATATTAGTCTTTCTTGCTGGAACTGCTGCAGAAAACAGTTTGGGGTAAAAAGGGTACTATGTTTTTATAGAGGTTTTTTTGGTATTGCTTTATTTATAAGTCAGTGATGATAAACAGGGTTCTGTGTAGTCTTGAGTTTGTGTTCACAAGTGTAAAGGCATTTAAAGTGTTCTGTGTCAACATACTTATTAACTGCTTTAGAAATTGCAGATCCTAGTCCTGTTTTGCCTCACTTTTCTAATATTGTGGAAAACAGTTTTCCCTTTGCAATTGAGTGACCAGTTGGGTATTGGTAAGAACAAAGGGCTCAAAGTGTCGGGAGAGTTCCTTTGTGGCCCGGCATGAAACCCAGAAATGCAGCAATAGTCCAGTACTTAATTTTTCTGGCAACCTGATGGGAATGGGAGGAACAAAAATGATACTTACAGAATTCCCTACCAGCCACTTCTTATCCCCTAAGAAAGTATCCAAATCTTTCAGTAGTTCAGGTGCTTTGTTAGTGAGGATATCATCAAATGCTTTTTTCTGGTGGAAGAACAAAACACAGAGATGCACAGCAGTCAGCAAAACTGAACTTTTGAGGTTTTATTTATTATTTATGAAAAAGAAAGATGAAATATGAAAAACATTAGGGTCAAATACCAAAACATGGCATTCATGGCTTGCTGAACCGTGACTTAAAGCCAATTCCTCCCTTAATGAACACCTGAGTGCTCCTTGATGCTGACATAATGTCTGTGATGATGCTCCTTTTTCTGTGCTAACAGAAAAAGCAGCCAGCCATGGCAAGACAGATCAGCCATAGATTTGGGAAGAATCCAGCTACAAGATATATTCCTGATGTCTCATAGCAATTTTTGGAGGACTCTTTTGAATGTCATCTTTTCTGGTGTGCAGAGTCTCAGATTTCCAGAATCCCTTGTGCTCAGTCTTTCCTTGCTGTCAGTGAGATGCTAGTCAGTTGTCTTTGCTTATCAGCCCTTCTTACGTGAGATGTGAAACTTGGGTTTTGAGCTTTTGGTGGGGTTGTTTTATCTTTGAACTTTAATGTTCATGTTATTTTGCTTTTTTGTCTCCACAGCAATAAGATTTGAGGTGGCAAAAACGTGTCTCTAAAGGATGATCAAAAGGCTCGGGCCTTAGTGTTTGTATGTTAATGGCTGAAGCATGAGGTTATAGTGGTTGTTCTCCACTCGCTGTTCCCCATAGCAGAAAGTCTTAAGGCTGCTTTTAAAAGGGGGGTTTCCTTTGGTGAGGAAAACTGCTTCTGGTTTTCTCTTCTCACCTGCATAGTAACTTAAATTTAGGACTGCAGACTGTTGTGATCATCTGGTCAACCCACATGGCGCAGTTAGTGCCGTTATTGTGATTGGCCTAATTTTGGAGGACACTCAGGCTTGGTGAACAAGCACTGGTGTACAGGAATGGAATTATTTCTACAGCTTTAACTGAGGTTATTGTGAAAAGAAAAACAAAATAGAAGAGGCAGAAACCTAAATGCAGGCTGACATCAAATCAGTGTTTCTACAGAGATGATCAAGGGTTTGACATAATTTTCTGCTTTGCTAAGAGCTTAGTAACTGGATGAGGTGACTGCAACTATCTGCCAGGAGTTTGCAGTCCAGAAATCTCATATCTGTGCCCTGGGTATTCCCTTTTTTTTAGGTAAATGATCCCCTGCCCACCGTTTTACCCTTCAAGTAAAACCCCAAGCTTGTGTGATCATGGTGGTAACAACGTTCCCCAGGTACAGGAGTGCGTGGCCAAGTTGTGAGGCTGGTGGGGACAACCAGGCTCCCTCTTCTGGAGCGGCACAACCTGCTCGTCTGAGCCCTGGAGCTCTGCAGCAGTGAGTGCAAAGCTGTTGCAATGGCAGCTGTGTTTTGGGGAACGTGGGCTGAAGGGGGAGTCTGTGCCTGGCACGGAGGGAGCTTCCACGGGCAGCTTCCAGCTCTGCTCCCCTACTCCGCTTTGATTTCTCTTTGCTGCCGGCTAGATGGCATAACACGTCCTCTCACCATTCCCGGGGTGTGTGTTCTGTGAGCACTGCTCAGGCCTGCGAAGGTGTTTTGGCTTCAGTGTGTGTGACTGACTTCAATCTGGCCTGGTGAGACCGTGAGACGCCGCTTCGACCACAAGGTGGTGGCAGCGGACCCGAGAGGAGAGAGCGAGGACAATGTTGGGCGAGTGGGAGAGTGATTCCCGACCATCCTTGGCCCCAGCACGTAACTTAACTTGCATACGTGCAGATGGGCACATAGGGGTTTGGCTGCCAGCTCTTCCTGCTTAAATTAATCACTGGTGACACGATCTGGGTCCTTTTTTGGAGAAGTGCTTGGGTACGAGATGGGGCACACGCAGGAATGACAACGGGAGCTTCCCCATGGAGGGGCAGCAGTGCAGCCTCTGCACCAGCACATCAGGGGTGTGGCTCTTCTGAAATGATTAAAACTCATGAGTCAACTTACCCCCCCCAAACTAGGAAACTTCAGGAAATCGCTAGGAAATGTAAGTAATTCACACTTCTAAGTACTAAACCTCCAAATTTCAGATTTTCCCCTGCAAGATTTCAGAGCACTTTCATATTGTTTCTTTACTTGCTATGGGTTTGGGGCACTGTTTTTTACTCTGTGGTTGCTGCAATAGGACACCCTAAATGATCTGAAATGTGCCTTTGAATAAATGGAAGGTGGATACGCTGGCAGTTTATGGTGAGAGCTGTTGTTACACCTCCACTTCCCTAAGAGGGTCAGGTTATCTGCTCAGGTCAGAGCTCTGCAGAGCCTTTGTAGTGCTGGAGTGAACTCATCCATCACCTTCTTCCCCCAGCAACTGATCTGTGCGCTTGCTTTTGGGATTCTGGTGAGAGGCACTGGCCTGATGCCAAAAGAAACCCCAAATGCTGTAGGACAGGCCTGTGAATATGTTAAAGTAGCCATGGCAGCATAGCCTGGTGTCAGAAGCGCTGCAGAGAACCAAGGTGGGCTGTGACATCTGAAAAGCGCAGTGAGGGCTGTGCCACCTGCCCTGATTAGCAGTGCCCACTGTCCCACACTGCTCTGGTGACTGACTAGAAGTCGTCGCTGGCAGCTGATGTTATTGAACCCTGATACTTACTGAACACCTAGAAGAAATCAAAACGCAGAAACACTAAAGGATGGGATGGGGCTATTTATCTTACTGAGTTGGCAGAAAGATCTGAGCACAGACTCCTTGTGACAAGAGAGAGGAATTCTGCAGCACCAGCGGGGGTGGAAGTGTCCTGTCTTTGCCCTTTTGAAGAGCAGTTTGGTGTAGGCACATCCTTGGTTCAAGCTGAACTAGTGAGGGGCAGCTTATGATGGCCCTAAAGTTTCTACCAAGGGTGAAAACAACCTGGTGAAGGAGGGGGCGGGATCAGCCTCACAGAAGAACCAGAGCTGCACCAGCTCAGCTTTGCTGAGCTGAGGTGATGAACCCAGTCGCTGACACCCATCAGTGTCTCCAGAGCAGATGCTCAGATACAGGATCATGGCTTACGTGCTATCTTCGTTTAATTTAGCGATTGGCTTACTCTCACGTCCTGGTTTTTCTCTGCCCAAGGGAACAGTGTCATGAAATCATCGATGGTGTCCACAATGGCATCAGCTAAAGCCTGTTCCACAGGCGTCTGGCCTGCCAGACCTGTGGGAAGCAAGCATATGAAGGGACATTAGAGACAGCAAAATCAGCAATTTTTGATATCACAAAGGTAAGCTCTGTAAATATTTTCATAAAAATACATCTTCTTCAGGTCTTTTTGATGTTAACAATGTGGATTTGACTCCTTGCATCAAGGAGTAATCTCATCTACCTTCGCGTTTTTCCTCTTCTGACCTTGTACAGCCATCCCAGGTAGTGAGTTGTTCTATCCATTATCTGAGCCCCCAGCCTGAGCATTGTTATCCTCTCTGATTTCCACCACACATTCAGCGAGGGGCAGCACAAATTCTTTTCCTTTAATCTTTGCCCATCACAGTTTTCAATGTCCTTTTCCATCTCATGGTGTTTCCATTTTGATCAACACGTTCTCCAAATTTGCACCTGTGAAAGTCTGCTTCTCTTTCCCTATATCCTGCCCACTTAGCCCCACTGAGAACATTTTCATGGCATTCCTCTTGCATTTTATTGCTTCATTGTAATCAGGAATCTCAGTCACACTTGGTCCTGTTTGCAAATCTGCTTTTCTTCCCTGTAGTTCTTTGGCTTTCCTGCAGTTCTCTTAATGCCTCTACTTTTTCTCCTTAGCTATCACTTCACAGATCTGCGTTTATGCTTTCACCTCCGTGCAGGTTCAGATCACAAGCTGCATGCCCTACCTCTGTCAGGTCATCTCCCTTAGTGAAACTTTAAGCATTTGAAGGTGAGGGTTGTGCCTCTCCTCTTGGGCCTCAAGTTCTGTGATCCTTCAGCTATGAGTTGTTCGTGTGGGGCACTTAAAAATGCCATTTCTTAATTTTAAAGGATTAGTGGCGTATATGCAGGTTTAACGGCAGAACTAGCAAGTTTTCACTATGAAGTTGGAAAGATATCTTTCCCCTTCCATGCATGCTCTTTTTCCTGCTGTAGCTGACAGCATGACTAATTCTGGGAAGAGCACAGCATGGTCTGAGTGTGCTTCAGATCCCAAGCCTTTGTCACTTTGTCACTGACCAAAAAATGTCCCAACTTCAGACTGCAAAAGGAGCATGGCTCCAGATCAGCCTCCCAACAGAAGCCAGGGAGGGAGGAATCTTGGATGGAAGGCAGGCTTTCCCACTGTTTTTCATCACCAGGTGGGCTTTCCTCATTCTCCTCTCTTGCAAGGAGTAGATTGTATCAAAGCTGGAGGAAATGGGCAGGAACAGAGTATTGCAGACATGCTTGAAAATGTTCGTGCCTTGAAGAAAAGCGCTATGAACTTCTGCGTCCTTCCTCAGTTAGAAAATGGGAGATATTTTGAAAGACAGGCTACATCCATTTGCTCACAGTGTAAAAAAAAGGATAGTACTTGCTTCCCAGCCCCCCTCTTCAATTTGCTGACGTCCAGCACACCATGGGCACATCTGCCTTCAGCCAGCCCAATTTTGCAGATGGTGTTTAATGACAGCTCGTTGACCTAAAGCAAAGCCTGGCCACTCTCTTTGATTACTTGCATTACTAAGTCTCATATCATTTTATCCAACTGGTTGTGTACTTCCACAGCATGTAAGTATTTAAAGATTCAAGTGATGTCAACATCTCCTCTAATCTCTCTGCTAGCCCAGAATTGTTGCCTAAATCTGCTTCAGAGTTCTCTGCCTGCTGTGATAAGCACTAATGCTTCCAAAACCTCCTCCTCCTAGTCATGTCTCTGGTTAGCCTGGCAGCTCACATTTGAGCTTTAGGGGAAACTGCCCTGACAGCCTTAGGGAAACCACAGGTGAATAAAGTGTACTGCCTGGAGAAGTCAGCCCAAACCCCAGGCACTGGTTTCATTTTTGCCATGCTGGTGTTGACTTCTGTGTGGTTAGGCTTGCCAAGATGTTGGTTTGTTTATGTTTTTACTGTGAATGTATTTTTACCTGAGCATTAAATGTGAGCTCAGAAGAGAGAAATAGTCAAAGATATATTACCTGCTTCTCTGGCAAGGTATCTTGCCATCGCCAGGCTCTGGTGAATGATAACTCCATCTACTTCCAGAATAGGGAGTTTGCCAAATGGGATAGCTTGGAGGAGAAAGTAAAAGAGAAGAAAACAAGCAAAGGTTAAATCATAGCCATCAACAGTGGGAGTCTGTGACAGCTGTAGTTTTACCACTCAGAGGGTGTGCATTGTTATAGCACTTAACAGTTTCACACAGTTTCTGTGGAGAAATGCATGGACTAAAGATAAAAAAGTAAGGGTAAAGATGTAGTCACATTGCACTGCATGAAGGCAACTATAGCACAGAAACCAGGCGTTGCATTTCCTATTTCCTGGCATCGTGCTGTAGAGGCCGAATATGCTCCTATGCATCCAGAATTCTTTGTATAAGGAAACTTTTCAGGGGAATGAATGATAGTTTTTCCTTCTCTTCCCTGCTTTTTCCTCCCCAGGAAAGTGACTGCCAAGGTGAAGTACAGTACTACTGCAGATTTCTTAGTACAGGATCCAGCTGGGGCACGAAGCAAGGGATCGGGCGAAGATGGCAAGATATTTTTCATTTATGGTTGTTTTAAATTCAGAAGCAGTGATTCAGAGAAGCATCTACATTTCAGAAGTTACATCATAACAAGGCATTTCACGTGGCAGTCATCACTGAGACAAATATATCTTTCCCACTGAACTATAAATGCTAAAAAGATACTCAAATTTACCTGATGTGGCTTGCATTAAAAAAAAATAATAAAATTCTGTCCGTTATGGGGAAGAAGCTCCAGACTTTTAAGTATAGTGAAAGATAAACCAAGCAGGTGTCGTGGACATCTATAAGGCAGTTTGAGATAAGAAATCAGTCTTATTTTTTAGTTATTAATTTTGTAGTTACATGGAAACATGGACTACTGTTTTGCTGTGTTTTGGAGAAGCTGCTGACATTATATTAAATGAAACTGGAACCTTGGAATTAATCTGAGGAAAACAGTGGTGTTTAGGGCAGTGAGAATCTGCTTGTGGGAACCTGGTGCTCTTCACTGAGGGAATTGTAAATCTCTGCATTTCCAGGGATCCTGTTTCCAAGTACATGACTGCAAGTGCAGATCATAGCTAAATGGTTTGTATCCAATTTTCATCTACATTACGCTTTATATAATTAAGATTTATATCCATTTTAAGGCTATCTTGTCATGTAAAAAAAGTGGTTGTGGAAAAGTGAGAACATTGGCCATTGGAAGTGTGAAAAGTGCTTTCAAACCCTGGAGAACTATCTTTACAGGGCAACTGGAATGACACCTCTATGCCATGAGGAATTTTAGTTCCTAATGAAAAGGGGACAATAATGAACCTTATGCATTCATAACCGTTTAGCCAGGCAACTCCATAAATGATGAGCACTGCCGTGTGGTTCAGCATGCAGTACGTGAATCACATTAGGTATCAGGTCTTAGATGTTAAATCTTGATCTGCAACGTGAATTTTGCAGTTGCATAAGACATCCAGGACTCTTTTGTGCCTTTTTAATTTTTTTTTTTTTCCCCTGCATCTGAACACAGTACTCAGGATACCTTTTCTTTTTTCCCTTAAGTCCAGCACACTGGGAATTCAGTGTGAATTTGGATGCTGATGAATAGCAGAAGCAAGAGAGTTCAACGAGCATTAGCTGCTGTACCCCAGGGAGAAAGCAGGCTCTGCTTTCTAAGGTTGTTATTGAAGCAATAACAAACAGACTTGTTGCACACAAGACTTTGTATGTTTATTATCCAGAGAGCGGCAAGATCTTGGCAAGTCCATGTTTTGTTTCACTGGGAATCGCTGAGAGATGACAGGTTGTACCCCCTGAATGTTTAGCTGGAAAGCTCTCTGGCTATGAAAATGAGAGGAGCCTTGGTTCTGCGCGCTGGGTTAGCGGTGCAGAGGGCCCTGAGCAGCGCTGTTCCAAAACAGCAGCCATGTGTAACAATATTTCCTTACGTAGGGCACATCTTTCAGGCCGGCACAAGTGGAGGGGATGAGAGCAGGTGTGACTGCGGGATGTGCCGGTGCGGTCAGCCTGCGGCCTGCTCCACGTCCCCCCAGGCCACACAGGGGTGTACAACAGCGCCTGACAACAGGAAACAGCAAAAGTGCAGCCAGAGCAGGGGTAAGAACTCTCCCCATGAAGGAGTTAAGCAGCCTCTTTTGGAGGACCCAGTAGGAATGCTATGGGGTGAAGGAGTTCTGGCAGGGTCAATATGACTAAGCCACTCTGTAGCAATAGCTGTCAAAACATACTGTCATGGCTCAGGTTGGGAAACAGTGAGACTGGGATTGCTTCATCTAGAAACCCACAGATATTTTTGCTGCTGTGTTTACATACAGGAGAAGAAGTCTATGAATCCCAGCTTTAACTGATGTCTCACTTTGTGTGTCACTACAAGAAAATTTAAAGCCAGTTTGTTATTATGGGTTTGTTGTTTTTTTTTTTTGAGACCCTGATTACAGCTAAAGGGAGGAGTCATCTTTCTGAACAGTTAAGGAACATGGATTACAGTGTCAAAGTCAGCTGACTGGCAGAGTGGTAGTCAACTCTCATGTTCTGTTTCTCAGGAACCTGGTAATTTCTGAATTCAAGGGAATTGTTATTCATTCCTTGAAAACATGAGTAATGTCTACGAAGGTCATCCTCCTCAGTGCTGAGCTACTTCCTTGGAGGCCTGGTTATCCTTTTCTGAAAGAGAAACTGAGTTTGCTATTGAAAATATACAAAGACAGCTTTGTTTTGCGTACGTACAATTGCATGATTCTTAATGCAATTATAAAATTACTAAATGAGAACAGACTTTATTTTGTTATCCCATAACGTCTAAAAGGATTTATACTTTGATTTATAATGAGATTTCGAGTTTGTTAGGAGGCAGCAAATCTATTGCTATCGTTACTGAGCAGTGGACTCTTTAAAGGATAACAGATGGTAAACGGTAGATGTTCCTTCCTTTCTTGTGTATTTAAAATGCTCTTTATTTTTTTCTTATAAAGAATAGGGAAAAAATTGTGATTTAATGTAAACATTTTCTTTTTCCCCAGCTGATAGAGTGCATGTATATAATTATACACTGATTTTTGATTATTGCATTAATAAGCTGTAAATGACTGCGATTCTAAGAGGTTTGAAGAAAGTGCACATGTGCTGTGCAGATAATTTTAAAGATCTATTGTTTCTTCTTGGGTGCAGGGCTGGCTATTCTTGAGCACCACAAAGTACAGCAGTTATTCAGGCTGCTTTACAGCAGAAGAAAATAACAAAGATTAATCAAGGGGCAAAAAATATTTATAGTACATCTCCTCTTTATCTGAGGAGAAGATATAATGGCTTACAAAATTGTGTTTTCTGTCTGGAAAAATCTAGGAAAAAATAATCTTTGCCTTTGAAATGTTTTTGTCTAAAATTCATGTAATGACCAAAATTTTTTTTGGAACCTGCTGTAAAGTATCTTTTTGCTTTTGTAATTTAGAATAACAATTTTCCCAGAAAATTGTTTTGTATATCTGAGTTTGGCTGTTATGGGAGGGAATGCATTCTCTGTGCAACTTGGAGCCTTCCTTCCAGCTGGAGAAGAGGAGGGTGGGTTTTTGCCACACAGCTCATCCTAAGGAGGATATGAGGAGCCTTCACACTGGATGGACACCATTTGATTACTGGAGGTAAGGCTGGGGTTTGACAAATGATCTTGATGTGGCCTCTAGAAACTTTGCTAGTTGCAGAAACCACACCTAGGCCATATTCTCAGGGGCTCCAAACCACAACAGAAACCTGTCTGCACATGGATTTAAGCAATCTTACCCTTAGACTCATGAATATGGGCTTCTGTGGGTTGCTTTGACCTCCTGTGGTGCTTTTGGCCCAATTCTGCTCATTGATGTATTCGAGGAGATGCCCAAATGCCCTGTGTGTGTAAGCATGGTACTGAACCTGCTGAAGTTGTAGTGAAAGGTGTGGTTTGTGTGACTGCAGATGACCAGAGCAGGTAGGGTGGCTCCTACCAGGCTCCTACTTTAGACGAGCAAGTGAAAAGCTGCTGTGTGAGAGAGATGTTAGGGTAGAATCAAGGTCATGGGGGCAAGGCATGAAATACCATCCATTGGGGAGCGATTACAACTGAGCAGTAAGCCAAAGTAGTGTAGGCTGAAAGGATGTGAATGTCACTTTGCTGGCTTGTCTCTTACCCCCGTCGTTTTGGGGGCCGCTTTGTACTTACGTCAGTTTAAACCCTTGTGTATCCATATGGACACGCTTTCCATGTTTTTCAAAACAATGATGTTTTACAATGTTTCCAACTCCCAGAGCAAATACATTTTGAGAAGGAAAAGCAGAAAAATCTATTGCTGTCATCATGCAAACAGCGTCATTCCTCAGGCATGCACAAAATATGACCTTTCCTGTTTAGTTCCCGCTTGCTTTACCGCTCATCTGAAGTACAAAGCACTGTGAATGCTTGTGTTCCAAATTTAGATTGAAAGAGGAAAAGGGTTTTTAAAAAGCCTCTTTTTTTGAATAACTAAACCCATAGTCGTTTTTAAATTGAACTTTTATCAGCAGGTTCTTACATTTCATATTATATTGGTTGTCTGTTGGCTTTTCACATCGCATGCTGGAATGAAATCTGCAGTCTACACTTCCCATGAAGAAAACCTTGACAGAGGACAAGTCCTCAGACTGATCTGCAGTCTCTCTTCTCATTTTAGGAACACCTCAGTAAAGTATCTGTACAGTGCTTAGGAATTGGATTCATTCCTTTTCATACTACTTTAATTTTGGTTGGCTTTTGTGATGAGAACTGTAGTGTTTATACAAGTCTCTGCTGGATGCTGAGTAGGGAAGATAATGTGTGTTAAAAGCAAGAGCATCCCTTTAATTAATTCCCACCCCACCAAGCCCCAAAAGGCTGTGATAACTGCTGGCATCCTGCCATGCCTGTAGGCTCTTGCTGGTGTTCAGGCCTTCTCAATGAACACAAGCTCCTCACTCATCCTCCTGGCCATGACCCAGTGGAAGGTGCTCCTGTGGAACTGTTCCTCTGTCAGGGACAGGGAGCGGAAACACAACAGAGCTGAGCACAGTTTTGTCCAAACCTGGCACCTCGGCTGGTCAGCTGCTGTGCTGTGCTTCTCACCACTCTTCTCCCCCATGCAGATACAGTTCTTAACTTTCCCCTTCCCTTACCTCTTTCTTCCATTTTCACTGATCTTCTCCATATTCTTCTCCTCATTTCTCTTCTGTCCTTCCAACGTGTTCCCCCATTTTCCCCGAGCTGACCTGCCCATGTTGTAATTGTCTATGGCTCTGATGCAATGCAGCCTATATTTAAGTGCTTGATTATTGCTCAAAAGCTGAATAATTAATCGTTTGGTAATCAAGCTTAGATTGGCTCCATAATCAGGCAGCTGGCTTAGTCAAATGTGCGGGCAAATAGACGTCACTGACCTGTTCCTTACTACAATGTCTGTGTCAAAATAAGTTCTCCTTTGCCTTGAAAACTGACCATAACTGCTTTTCCTATCCATTCATATTTAAACTGGATCATGAGGCACAAATAGATATTTTGCATCTTCTAATAAGAAATACATGAAATATGTATTTTTTTAATGGTGGCAGAGGAGCAAGGCACTTGGGAAATGGTAGGGCCCAGAGCTGGAGGTACCTAGAATCTCAATGTTCCAGAAAGGGATGATGACGAGGATGCCGTGATTTAATCTCAGCCCAGGTTTGGTTTCGTTACAACTCATATTCTCTTTGGAACTTCTTGCCAAGCCCTACTTTTTACCCAGAGATAGCTATGTACACATTTTAGTAGAGCTATGTAGCAGAAAGTCACTCCAGAAGCAGGGCAACTGCTCCCCTGAGGAATTTTTGTCTGCGGCCAGATTTATCTGTTATCTTGGGAGTGTTTTCTGGGCCATTAGTCTGTCAGGTTTCCTAAGGACCATTCTACACATCCTAAACCGTTCATGGGATGTTTATGGACATCAATGCAGGAGAAGCATCCTTTGCTATGATGATAAAGCCTGTTATTGCCATTGCTTCAAGCTGCTTGAAGGAACCACAGATCTAAAGCTGTTGCTGCCTGCCAGCAGCAAGTGGTGGTGGTAACTTAGTTCACCATTACAGTGGATTTTCTGAAGTACCATAACTTATGTCAGTGCAATGATGCTTTTTGTGAGGAGCCCATTGTGTGGGAGTACAGATCTTGTATGAGCCTATTGTAGATCTTGAATTGATTGCCCTTTAAATGGGGGCAAGGTTAAGTCAGAGTGTGCTCAAAAAGAAGTGTACAGAATGAGTTTGTTTACTTGTTAAAATAATTATTGACTTATGTATAGTGAAGCGTTATGGAAAGCTGCTGCTTATGCCTGATATTTGTCTGATTTTTAAAATTCTGTGCTGAAGCAGGACAATGCTAATACTTATATACGGGCTTCTTTAATTTATATTCCAAACTGCAGTGCTTGCCCAAAATCATCAAATGGAAAATTTGCCAAAGATTATCTGATTAGTATCAGAAGGGAAAAAAACAAATGTTGAGTTAGAGAAATTTTAATTTCAAACTGTATAAGCCAAATAACAGAAGTTCTTATGTTATAATAGGCTATCCCTTCATACACAACAAAAGCAGGTTTAGGTGTAAACAAAATCAAGTGGGACAGTATTTCCAGGGGGGAAGACTTATTTATTTGCCTGAAGGTACGTTAGGATTGCAGCCACATGAAAAATGCCAAAACAAACAACAAACCCCACCACACTCTTCAGTTCAGGTCAAAAATTAAACTTGCCTCAGCTGCAAGTCTGCTTTCTAAATGGGCTTTCTGCACATTGAACTTCGTGTACAGATTTTCTGTTTTCCCATCAGTTTTACAGAACTAAGTCTTTTCTTCAGAGTAATGTCAGTATTTCCTGGTTTATATGGTATGATGATTTGGCTGGCTTAGTATGTGTTGCAAAACCTTATTTCAATTNNAACCTTATTTCAATTTTGAGAAAACTGCTGAAGCAAACTTATGCTCTCAGATCTCATTCAGTGGCCTGACTCTTTGTGCTCTTAGACAAACTTGAATTCTTCAATTTATTTCATATTAGCTCAAGAAACATGAAGTGTTCTCTTGTCCAAGCTTCTTCCCTAAGTATTTTTTGTTTATCTTGCTTCATCATACTTGATGTTTTTGAAAAGAGGGACATCATGTTGTATTTGCAGACTGCAGTCAAAACTGGTTCCAGATCTTTCATGGGCAAATGGATAAAGGTAAACGTGATATGTGCAAGTGTGCATAACAATTTGTCTGGTATTTCTTAATTTCACCTCAACATATAATTATGTAATTAGTTCAATTAATTGGACCAATTTTACTGATTTTTGAGGGCTACAAAATAAACTGAATATTAAATTGTGCTGCTTTAACTGCTGTTACATCAAATGCAGCTGTAATTCCCTTTATCATTGCTAAACACCTACCACCCTTTGGTTTTCACCAGGATGAGACTGACTGGAATCTGCTACTTTATTTCTCTTCTTTCAAAGGTAGACCCCGTTCAGGAAAAATAGGAGGAAATAAAAACCTTTATAAAGGATCTGAATACAGGTACAAATGAGAGTTGAGCAGAAGAATTCTCTGCAGAGTGAACTATGCCTTTGTATATGCAGTGGGTTGGATGGATCTCCTCATTTCACGTTTACTTTTGAACACAGCAGTAGTTTAACTTTTTGGGCAAGAATCCTGTTACCTGGTGCTTTTTCCTCTTCAATCTGTGTCTCTGTGGAGGGAGCTGAGGCCCATTTTGAAAACTCACAACAGCAGAGAATACAAGGTTTGTTTTCCATAGGGCTAATGCTGTATGCAACATTTCTAGTGTGAAGGCACACAAAGCCTGTACAAACCCACTCCCTCTCCATGAGACAATCATTTCTTGTGTTGAGTCACATCCTGCAAAGTCAGGGTTTAGGTGCCCTAGGGCACAACGGGGCACTGGCTATTGGTCTTGTTGAGCATTTAAGGCTGTTTGTTCCAAAGCCTTGTTGCTACCTTTGATTCAGTGTTTTTCTGAATGATTTGCCTGTGGGAGAACGTTTTGTCTGGAAACACCGTGAGTAACCATGAGAAATGCCTCACAAAGGAGGAGGAGGTAGTTATCAGGTGATCACCAGACAATTTCCCTTAAGCAGCATTACATCTTTATGCACGCAAGAAACCTTTGCCCTTTTTAATTAGCAAACCCCCTAATAGCTTGTTGTCTGTAATGTGCATGTCAGTGATGGCAGAGGGCACTATTACTTTGGTGCTAGAGCTAGGATTCAGGGAGATTTGAAGAGCAAAGGTTTAGCCTGCTGCCATAAGATGTAACAGCACTTTCTATGATGCACCCAACTATTTCTGTGTGTATGTTCCTGGTCAATTAGCAGGGTACATTTCCGTTCCCATCCACTGACTGAGTGACCGACTGGGTATCTACAGACGCCTGAAATTCAAAGAACTCTTAGACCAACATAAATTTTGCACAGATGACTTCACAAATCTTAGAGCGGCAGCTCCCACGTTTTACTAAACTTTTTATCTGCCGTGGAATTTCATCAAGGGCTCAGTTACAGAGGCTGCTATGAAAGGCCATTATGCAGAGAAAGTGAAAACCTCTAATTAATGCTTGGTAAGCCTGCCAGCAAACTTTTCAGAGCACAGAAAGAGAAACAGAAGTGCCCAAAGGTTAATGACTTAGCCAGCATTTGTTAACACAGCAGATAGAGTTACAAAGTGTGGTTTAGGATTTCTAGGGTGTCTCTGCTCACAGTGTTTTTGTGGTAATGGCGCTACAGCTGTGCATTCACTGTAGTGAACAAGTCCTGTACACATAAAGCTCCACTGGAGGTCTGTGGAGTGAGCACTGAAGAAAATCATAGGAAGAATTTTCCTGCATTTTTTCTTGTGCTGCTCAGATGTTAGGATCATCAACAATATTAAAAGGGTGATGCAATGCTTTTACCTTGTCGGATAGATCCGCTGTTAGAACATCTTGTCCTAGAATGTGAATGCCTCTGCACCCTCTAATGACTAATTATGCTTTGTCTTTTTAATTTGTCTTACTTAATCGGTATAGAAAACTCCACATAAAAATATACTTTGCTTATACTCTCAACTTTGTTTCAGGACAAAAGTGAATGTTCATACATGTGAATATGTGTATAATTAAGTATGAAAAGCCTGTGCAGAGCAGCTTACCTCAGGTCATTTGAATTCTTAATCTCACCTTTAGTTTCTACCCTGCTTTCCTGAGAACTGCAGTGAAAGAGGAATAAGCTATACCACGTGGTCAACTGGTTTAAGCTCTTATAAGGAAAAGATTCCCAAAGTCAGTCAAATCTAGCTGAAAATATCCCACTGCTTCCACTGCTTCCAAATGTTCCACTGCTTCTTATTCCTCTTTGTGGATTTTTGCCAGTGTTTTTATAGATTTGAGCACCACTGAAGGCTTCAATTGCCACTTGGATTAACAGCTGTGTTTGAGTGTTTATCATTCTAGTCACTGCAAACAGGAAAGACCAAACCTACAAAATTTGCACCCTAGAAACATTTGGTAGCTTGCTGTCTGGGCTTATTAAATGGTGTGAGAACTTATCAAGGAACATTGTTTCATTAATAGAAGTCGCCTTGTGAATCAGTTGTGTCTTTTCCCCAAACTAAAGGCATTATTCTTCATTCTGGACGTGAAAAGTCATGGCCCACATAGCCAAACACAAGCCTAATCCATGACATGAAGACATTGATTTCATACCCTGGGTCTTCAGACTCAAGATCTGTTTCATTTGAGCTAAGGCTAATTTAATGAACAGAAATAACGAATACCTTTAAAAGCTGAAAAGAGGTTATTTAAACTAAAAGACATGAAATGAATGGGGTACAATAGCCTGCAAGGTACTTTTGGAAGGGTTGGTACAGCATGTTCTTAGGAACAATTATTTTCTAGTACCTCTTGATCCTTTTGGTTTTTTTCTTTGCTATATCAACTGACTGTTTTCTTATCACTTTTCCTCTCTGAAGACCTTTCAGGTTGCAAAGGAGTGTCCTTCCTGACCCTTCTCTCCAGTTTGGCTTTCTAAACCCAGGGTGAGGGTTGAGATGTGGTCTTTGAGATCAAATTATCCAGAGAAGCTGAGATCAGCACGTATTTGGTTATCTTAAGGTACACAAAAGCTGTACTGAACTGATCAGGAGTAAAAGCCTAGCTGGATGACAGCAGATAAGGTATTTCCAATTGTCTGAACGTTTGGGCTGGGTCTCCTGTGAGAGCATCAGCAATCACATTTTACTGTCTCACCTTAAAACTCACACAGGCTTAACTAAAGCCAGAAATGAAGCGTATTTCTGTCCATGAAATCTATATGCTCCTCTGAAATTGCTTTTCTTTTTGCCAGCATTTCTAGTGGGGCTTTGGCTGTAAGAACCCGTGCTATACTCACTTGGTTTGATTTTGGGCCAGTCTGCTGCTTCTATCCTGTGGTCTTCATACTTCTTGCCTGAATAGGCAAAGAGGTAGCGGCTGATCTCTGCTCGGCCCCGCAGGTTGAAGTAGGTGAGCTTGTACTGCGGCATGCTGGGCCCTGCTGGGAGGGGGAACAGAGCTGCTTAGAGGGGCTTAACTCAACTCCTTTTTTACAAAACCGCTCTGTGTGCTTGTTTTTGACAGACATGCTTGTACAATGCAGAGGAAATATTACACAAAGCCCTGGTGCGGTGCACTTTGCAATCTTTGCATTGCTCACACCTTTTTTGTTCTGCATTTGTCAGCCACAGCACACACAGACATGGACAAAGACAGCTGAACCTGCAGTTCCTCCTTGTGTCTCTAGAAAGCTGGCTTGATTTTTTTTTTCAGAGGTAATAGGAACTTTCAGCTTTCATTTATTTCTCTTGTGACTACAAACTCAGGCCATTTTTTATAAAGAGATTTTTGCTTTTTTTTTCCACAGTGCAAATCTAAAATCATAATCTGTACCAGAAGATAGTTGTTATCTTGAGCAGCAAGTTTGTTCAGGATTGCCCTGCTCAGCCCCTACTGCTTATGGAGACTTCATCCAAGACCAAATCACGAGAATTACCAAACTCTTGTGATTTTTTTGTATCAGTTGTTACCCTAGTTGTTTAAGGAATCACACAGAATTATTTTATAAGAAAAGTTTGCTATGGAAACCAGGCTACAGTGTTGCTTTAAGAAAATCATCATTGAATTTTCAGTTTCTTGTACAGAAGCCAAAACAAAACTTGAAATTGCTTTTTTAGGTTTTCATGGGATTTTTTTTTCCCTTCAGTTCTAGTTAGGAGTCACATTACAGGAGGGTTCAATTTTTTTCCTAGAGTAACAGGCAACAAAAGAAATTATTTGAGAGCTTGATTGAAAAGTAGGGATGGTACAGGAAAGGTGAACAGGTAAGGCTCCTTTAAACCGAAGGTGAGCATTTACACATAGAGCTTTGATAAGAGAGCTCAGCTGAGAATGGAATGTGCTGGCAAAAGGATAGCAAAACAACCATCTACCTCCTCACCCAAAGCAAAACCTTTTCACATTTTTGCCTTGAAGTAGATATTGCATTTACTTTTCTTTTACATGCATCACATTCAGCACGTTAGTAAGAAAGCCTGGCACACAGATCATCTGCACTAGCACTAGGACAGAAAGGGAACTCCTTTTCTTTTTTTTTTTCGGTGAGTAAGTGCCACCACATAATCTCATGATAGAACAACCCTGTTTAGTCACCTTGCCTTGAAAACCTGTGCTTGAGGAGACACATCAGCTTTCACTTTAGATGAAGCTCTTCATTTAGAAACAGAAAAGCTTACATTTAATTCACACCAAAAAAAGAGCAAACTGCTTTTGCCACTTGTTCCTCTAAAGTCAAAACATATACCTTCTGTCTTCAGAATAGCAAAAGCAAAAAGAACCCCCCCCCAAAAAAAAAAAAACAATAACACCAATAACATAGCAAATGAGCACATTTATGTGCTCTGCTTAATTCATTGTGAAAGTTATCTGTTGCCCTACAGCACCCAGCAGGCTCAGAAGTGAATGATTAGTGAATGGAGATTGACATTATTAGTGAATGGAGACTTTTCATATCAGATGGCCTAGCAAGGAAGCAGGAACAGAGCTGGAGAATTACCAATGGAGATATCTACAAGTGCTTTCAAATGGAGACTCCCTCACAATTATTAAGTCAAGTATGTTCCTTTGCATAGTATGAAAGAGAGAGGCTCCAGGTGAAATGAGTTGCATCAGGATGTGATTTGTTTTTTTATGTGTTAATTACTGGAAAATACATTTGTCTGCTGCTTGGCGAATGCAGCTCACAGATCACAGGTGTAATCACTTCTTTCTCTAAAGAGAGAAATTTTGACTATCCCAGCTTTTTCAAGCATGTTTTAGGTAAGTGGTAGAGCTTGGCTACTCCATTTTCAAATTTGGTACCCAGATTTGTTACTTGGTATGCTCTGTTGCATATATGATAAAACTATATAGTATTACATACTATGAATTTGGATTATATGTCTACAAAGTTAATGTAAGGAGGGAGAATGAGATTGCAGCAGGATTTTCTTCGCTTTTCTCCCTGTTTCTGATTTGGTGTGGTCATTTGAGAGCTAGGAATGGCATTTTCAAAAGAGCATGCGTTATCTGAGATTCGTGAAAGTGATCCAGGAGCCAAAGGGAAAAAACCCCAAACCTTGAGTCTTGATTTTCAGTTTCTTAGAGAAAAGCAAATGCTACTGATTTAGTCTGATTTACTGATTTAGTGTTTGTTTCCCTCCTTTAGGAGTGTCCAAAGAATTTTTTCCATAAACATCTATAGCAGTCCCAGTGCCCTGGACTTGCTACACTTCTCATACATGGCTCCTGTTTCCTGGCTGCCTCTAACCCACTCAGCCCTGTGTTAGCAAAAGTTGCTGGCAGCTGAAAGGCATTTAAAAGCATAAGAATAGATTTTTAAGGTGCACTTGTGAGGGAGTAGACGGCTATGTAGAGAAGAGGGCTGGAGGTGGCTGTGGCCTAAACGTTCCAGTAGGTGGGTGTGTTGGAGGAGCCTAATTCTTACAGTGGGAGCACTTTGTACACCAAGGAATGTCCAGTCAAGAGGAGTGAAGTGATGTAAAGAACTGGGAATTTTGGCTGATGATCAGCAAGTCTCTCTGCCTCTGTTGTGGTAGACAGGGGAGTATTTTGGTCTGTCAAGGAAGCAGCGGAAACCATTGTTTGAGTTGTCTAAAGCAAAGCTAAACAAATTTCTAATGAACACACCGTAAGGAGTAATCGAGTATTTGTAGTGGTGATGCACTTTTAAGCTTATGATTTTTTTTCCATCCACGAACAAAAAAAAAACCAAAACTGACTCCACAAGGAGTTTACCAAAAATACTTGACATTTTAAAAGCCTTTATAGTTTTACTGTAAGCATGTTTTTGTAAATATTTGTATGTTTTATTTTTATTTATGTTTACTGTGAAATGTCAGGAGTAGTGCTTCCTAAACAATTACAGATAAGTTTCTAATGAAACAAATGGTTGTGTTCAGAATATATTTTTGCCATACATACAAAGTAAGCTGTTAGTTTTTTTTATCTTTTCCTCCTTTACCTCATTTTCCTAGTGTGTTTTATAAAGAAGGGGATCGTGAGGAACAAATTAAAACCACTAAAACCATCCAAATTTACTGAATTATTGAAAAATGTAATTTCTTGGTGAAAAAGATCTATTTGGTCTCTTTGAGTTGGTCTTTGGGGTGAAGATGTTGGGGACTTTTTTGGAGGTGGAGAGCAGGAAAATCTTTAAAACTATTTAAAATTATTTCTCTTTTTTAAGGTTAGTCATGGCTTAAAAATACTGAAAGGTGGTGGTGATAGGTGGACCTCAGTGCCCCGACTTGAAGATATTTAGCCACTTTCTTAGTGCTGTTAAATCTGTTCAGGTGAGTTCACTGTAAAACCAGGTGTGTAGAAAAGCAGGAGGGGGTGATTTACCATCCACCAATAAACCTGCCATCTAAGCAGTGTTTTCCAATTTCTAACTGATGAATATGTGGCTGAGATGGTCCTGTACACCCGTTCTACACTGACAGCACTTCTGAGAGGAAGGCTCATGTCTTTACAAACAATTCTGTGGGTGAAGGTGCGGGTGTTAACGTCTTTGAAATGGATCTTAATGTCTCTACCAACTCGGGGCTCCTGAAACAGGCAAGGCTCTGCACAAGCCTGAGTTTCTGAACTTTGGGGTAAAGTGGTAGGTTCAAGGGGGAGTATATGGTAGGCAGTTCAGGAAGGCTGTACCTTCCTAGTGCCTCAGCCAGTGGGGAAAGGAAGGGGGCAACATGCAGCCAGGAGTTTAGGATAAAAGGAGGGTGTGCCCTCCAAAACCTTGAGAGAGAGAAAACCCCACAGACATGTGCCCCAGTGGACTCTCTCTCTTTATTCAAATAAAGTTGTAGGACTCCTCTGTCTTGCTTTTGGACATAAACCTCTGGCATTTGTGGATTTTCCTGACATTTCAGTCCCAGTTTCATTGTATACAGCTTTCAAAGCCATGAATTCAACAGCTTTAAATTTACTATTAAATTAGCTTTAATACTTTAAAGTTGTTGACCCGCTTAACTGATTTTCCAGCTTTCCTCTGTGACTTTCTGAAAGCCAGCTTAACAGGCTTTAACATACCTTTAAACAGAAGATTAATGGATCTCATGATTAAATTCAACTTGGAGCCACTCAGTGACAAAATCAAACAGGAAATCTTAGAGAACGTCATATATGTGTTAAGTTGGCATCCACCATTATACTCATGAGACAAAAAACCATCGTGGAGTTACGAGTGTCTAAAAATTTTATGACATATTTCAAATTATTTAAAACTGTTTGTGGCTTTATGGAGATACTGTATTTCCTGATGTACTTGGGATGGCTTTTATTTCAGTTGAAGCAGGACTGAGCAATCAATTTGAAAATTTCAAGCACGATTAGAGTTAAAAAACAGAGCCCAAGAAGGAACCAGCATTTTCTGGGAACTGAAATACTGAGTTTCAGATAGCAGTAGTACAGAAGGGAAAAAGCACTGTCACATGGACACTGCCCAGGCTGATTTTCATGGGTGTACCCAGAGCATGCAGCCTCTGCTAGCCAGTGTTTGGTCCCGCGTGCCCACCCTCAGCAAAATTAAGCACCAAAACTCTGCTGGGCACTCTAGAGGAACAGTGTTCCTCTCTCTCTCTTCCATCTCTCTTTTGGAAAATCCAGCCCTCGAGGTAATACAGGAAAGTATTCTTCAGGCTGGTAACAGGTACCAAAACTTGGATGCATGTGAGGAACCAATTGAGTTCTATTTATGCCTCAATGGAGACCACTGCCATTTTAGGGTCTTTAAACAGGCAACGCCCTCAGAAAATGGTGGGAAGCTCTGGCTCTGGAGGGACTTTGCCTGGTAGTATGCCTCAACATTATCCAGATTTATGCTATAAATCCATTTTCTGGCATGGGGTGGCAAATCACTATAGAGCTTAATGTGTGCTATGTGCAGGAGGCAGCTGGGTCACATGAGGGGGGCAGAGGCCACCGCCATTTTAGGGTCTCTAAGCAGACAATGCCTTTAGAAAATGGCGGGAAGCTCTGGATGTGGGGAGACTTCGCCTGGCAGTCAGTCAGGGGAGAGAAAACTTCCACCACTGGGCTGCAGGCGGTGAAATTCCTGCTGCCTGGGAAAAATTCTCCCTGACTAGCCAATGCTCGACGGGGCCGTGGGAGGTGCCTTGGCACATAAACGCCGTTAACTGCGCCATAACCGGGCCTGCTGTCTCAATTGCCGGGGGCGGGAGGCTCGTCTGGAGGTTCGGCTCGTTCTGCCCCTGCTCGCCTTCTCCCTGCTCAGCCCTGCGGTCTGCCCGGCCTCTCTGTTCCCTTTTCTGTCCGCCTTCGGTAGGAACACATCTTTCTTTATCGATAAACAGTTCACAGATATAATATTTAATGTGTTTGGGCTGTATTTACGCCGAGAAATCTGTTAAAAAGAATCCCTCCGCGATTCCTTTGCAGTGGAACGCGACAATGGCAGCTACTCAGTATGTGAATGCAGAGAAAATATTTTAAAATAAGACAGCACATAATTACATTTTCCCGAATAAGGTTATTAGAATTTGAGATGACAGTCAGAAGAGAGCTTTCCCTGGTCTGGGGGTGAAGAGGGAGAAAAACCAGCTAAGTTGAGCTATGTGCTCACATGCCTCCAAAGCCTGACAAAGGGCTTGTGGTGCAAGGCCCCCGTTAACTGTACTTTGTGCTGCAAGAAATTAAGCGTTTTCTTGCCTTAAGGTTTCATCATTGTTAGAGGATGTAAAAAAGCCCAGCTGTTCCCTCCAGGAAGCAAGACGAGTAGGGTTGAGGTAAGGTTCATCCGGGTGTTTCTAAAAGTTTGGACTTGAACTATGTGCTTGGAAAAGATGATGCATTGCACTGTATTTAGATTTATTCAGCATGAGAGTTCTTCATTAATTTAGGAGTCACTTATAGAAAGTGCCACAATTAGTGCCTGACACAATGCTGCCCTGGATGTGGGCCTGCCAAAAAGAGGAAGCTGGAGCTCTTTGTCTGCCAGGTGTCATTGTCCTCCCTTGAATTGCATCCAGAGCATGACAGTGATTCAGGAATGACGATTCAGTCAATGGATACCACTTTATTTTATTGTAAGATTAAGCTTTTATGTCAAATCAAAGTGCTTGAGTTGCCAGAGCTGATTATATATTCCATTTTCATTATTTTACAGGATGAAAGTATGGCAAGAAATCTGCTTCCACTCACGCAAGCCTACAGGTATCTCTCTGCCAAGAAGAATCTTGCTTTATGATGTGTGAATTGAAGTTTCTATCCTCTCTAAGCCCTATTCTATCCAAAGGTGAGAAGCTTTGTGGACATTTTTCTTTCTTCTGTTTTTTTGTTTTGTTTTGGTTTTTTTCCTAGTGCAGTTTTCAAAGCATTTGCTGTTTCTTTGTGAAATTTTTCTGAAAGTTAACCTGAAAATCAAAGAAGTTTTGAAGCAGATGCAAACCCAACAACCTGATTTGGGTGTCCTACAGGGGTGGATGGGGCACTGCAATTTTACCCAGATTTTATATTTACTCATATATTTCTGCCATGTATGCAGTTTGAAGTCTTAAAATCAGTGTCAGCTGAATGTTTTCCATTAGTAGTAACACTGGGATTTCAGAGATTCTTCCTTGTCTTCCTTACCCCCAGTGACAGGGCCAAGTCGTGCTAATGACAGTAAGGATGCTCAATTTAGAAAACGAACAGAGAGAAGCTGACTGGGTCTCTGTATATTCAGACAAAAGAATCTTTGCACATTAGAGGAGAAATCTTTCTTAGTCTGTCATCTCAGGAGTGACCTGACTTCTCCAAGTATGAAGCATGGATTCTTGGTTCTGTTCCTTAGGGGTTGGGGGAGTTGTGTTAGTTATGAAGTACAAAGAAAAATCTTTAACCAGGAAATACACTTAGTCTGTCTTGTTTCACCTGAGAAACATTAGGAATAATAAGTTCAATTTTGCCCATCTTTGCTTATTGTCCTCCTCAACTCACGTATTCTCAATATGTGAATTCCTCATACCTGTGACTGGAGAGCTGAGCATTAAAGCAGCTTTCTCCCTCTTCAGTTTTAAAATGATGTTTTAACTGTCCAAGTGAGTCTTTCTGCCTTTATTTGTTTAAATTTTCACATTTCAGAGGAAGGAATCAGAGGCACAATACTCAAATAGTTACTGTAAAAGGCAAGTAAAGAAAAGCTTCCACAGCTGTAACTTTATAAACTGCTCAATGTAGAAAAAAAATAAAAAATGTCCATGTGCAGTATTTCTTCCTTTTTATTTAATCAACATAACAGTCAGAAAGTTTTGGGGAAAGGCATAATTGTTTGCATTTTCCTGTTTGAGCAGTGCTGAAAAGACAGAAACCATCTGAGAAGTAGCCTTGCTCTGCCTGCGGGTGTGGTGCTGCTCTTCTCCTGGTTACTGATCAAATTGGTTACTGCAGAAATGTCTTCAATTTTTTTACCTTGAATGAAAAAATATTAGAGATTTAAGAGATATTTTCAGCCTTTGAAAACCAAGAATAGTACTGATTTGATGGTTTTGGTTGGGGTTTTTTCCCTACCAAAAGAAAAGTTTTTATTAGTTCTTTTTTTAGCGAAGAGAATAAGAAATTTTCTGCCTTTTTTGGGGGGAGAAGGATTAGGGAATACTGACAGTTTGAGTGAAGACTGCAAGTATTCCAGTGGAAGATTTCAACAGCAGTCTGTTTTGACAGAAAATAAAATTAAAATTCTAAGTAATTCTATTTCCTGTCAGCCCTCAGTCTGACATAAGCTCTCTTTCTGAAAATTGATGGTCTCTTTTCTCACTCTGGTCCAGTTATAGAAAATAAACATTTGAATTTGATCTCTTATATTTCTAAGCCAGATAGCCATCTGGACCTTGGAGAGAAAAGAGAAAAAATCTGTGCACCCTTTTTTGTTTAATAGACAAATCATCTGAAGTAAATGTTTATGGAATTTTATGTAGGGTTGAGTTTTGAAATAACACATTCCAAATATAATGGATACTTCCTAGCATGATTTTCAAGGTTAGATACCTGGATCACTTAGAGCATAATATAGATTTAAAAATCTTTTTTAGAAGGATATTGCATGTGCATGCAACTGGTGTGCTGTTTATTTGTGGCCTGTGGGGAAAATCAGCATCCTAAAATGAGAAGAGGTTTTAAGGCATTACTGTGAGAGTATTGAGTAGTACTAATGGTTATAAGTTTTTTAAGTGACCTGATGAGTAAAACTCTATTGGCTGAGCAAAGCCTGATCTTTCAATACCTGGGCTTAAAAAAAAAGAAAAAGGAGCTGTAGGAGAGCTTAAAGCAATTATCTCTCTGAAGAAGTGTCAAGCTTGTTTTGCTGATGTGGAAAATCAGAACTCAAAAAAATCCTTGAAGAACACAGGAAAAAAAAAAACCACTTTTTTTTTGCTAATTTTTTTTGGAAAAATGACCACAATGTATCAGTGAAAGAGGAAGATAAGAAACATATGAAAGGGTTTATTTTCAAAGTGGGAGTCCTGTGCGAGTGGGCAGTGAATGGATGTCCACTGTCAAGACTTGTTGAAGGAGAATGCCAGAGCCCACTGGGTTTCCCTGAGCTGAGTTTGATTGCCCCTCAGGCAACTGCAATCAAGCTGATCATAATTAATTCAGGTATCTGAAGTTCACTCCGTTTGTTTGAACTGAAGTGAGTGAGAGAGCTCTCACATGTCAGCAGGATTAAGGAGGCAGGGAAGTCGTGATGGACAGGGCTTTGCTCAGCCACCTCACCAGCATGTCCTCAGTTTTCCTGGCTTGCCACACCCTTCCCTTTAGAGCCTGACCATCTGTGGTGACTTTGCTTTCTGTCTGATCCTCAGAGCTTTGGATTTGCATCTACTTGGTCCCAGTTTAATGTAGATAACTTTTGAAAATTTTTTGTGCAGCCTCTTTTAGATTAATAAATTGCACACCCGAGACCATGAAATACTGGAAAATAAAATTGCGAGAGATCTCAGGAAAGATGCAGACAAAGGAGTGGTTAGGATCATTTCTCAGGAAAAAAACACTTAAGTCTTTTATTTCCACATCAGATGTTTTACGAATTCCCAGAAGCATTTTGTGGTAGAACGAAAGTCTAAATTATCTTAATGCTTGCCAACGCCATGTCATTCCTGTAAAATTCATGCCTTGTATCTCTCTCTGCACTCTTCAGATGAATCAGCATGACCTCATAATATTCCTACAAAGCTCAGAGCTCAGTTATGAGCGGCGTTGCTCTGTATAGTTTAGTTGGCTCTCCAAAGCCAGCTGGTTTTGCCAGGATGAATCATGTCCATTTTCTGACCTCTCAAGCTTAGAGAGGTCCAGCACAATAATTTGTATAACAACTGTTTTGGCCACCTAACATCTTTCCTTGGATGTGAAAAAGTGGTCTTTTTTATTATCCCAGCAATGTGTGGATGTGAGTGTGTGTATATGTGCAAGGGGGATTACAGGCACCAAATCCTTCCCCCTGCTTGTCTAAACTACTTTGCTCTTGACCTGTTGCATATCAGGAATCTACTCTATAATTTGTAAAAAGAACCCCAAAATTACAGGTATGATAGAATTACTTAGACTTCTAAGCACTGTATATGATCCCTGTAGCAGGTACAGGTTTGACTGGGAAAGGTTTTTATTCACTTGGCAGAGCTCTCCAGTACAACCCACTACGTGACCTGGTTGCAAATTCCTGGTGTCCTCCTGCTCTGCCCTGCAGTACCTGGCACAGACCACTGTGCCCAGGAGGCACCAGTTCAGTGGGCTGGGGCACAGATCTCAAGTATTTTCAGATATTTTGAAATTGTTTTCTTAAGCAGAATGAGCCCGAGGAGACCCAGAACCTTGCTAAAGTGCTCTTCAGGAATTGCCAGTCTCCTAGAGAGGACCAACAGTGCCAAATGGGGATCTATAGCTCTGAGCAACACCCTGCCAGAAGCCTGGGGAGCACCTAGATTTGGCCATAAGTGAGAGACGTGCAGGACTCTTGAGTTACAGTCACAAACTGCTCGGTACGTAAAACCCTAACCTGTGTGTTCCTACTCTTAATCAGAAAGTACTTTCTGAGGCAGTTTGCAGCCAGCTTCTCATGGAAATCCCAGCTAGTCTGGCTCCAGGGCAGTCCCAATTGCTGTGGGCCTGGCACAGAAAAACGGTCCTTTGGCTAAGACATACAGTTACACATCACACATTCTGTTTTGTCACACGTCAACTAAACTAAGCTTCTGAGACAGCTTAAACCTTTGTTTGCCTTCCCTCTGCATCTGCTACAAATACAAAGCATAGTACACTTTGCCTGGTATTACTGAACATCCTTGTTTTCTCTCTTTTTCCATTTTGTGCTTATTCTTCCCTAAGTCATTTCAGCAATAGCTTTAGTTACCTCAAAAGAGATTTAAAAGTAGGCGTTTCGGTTTTTCTCAGTTCATTGTTGTAACTTGTTTTGTGGGAGTTTTAGATTAGAGATTTCCCAGAGATTAGACAAGGTTTTTCAAAGTGGTGGCACTTTGAAATGTGTATGTGGGATTTGGCTGATTTTTTTTACCCTTTTGACAGTTAGTCCAAGAAGTGTGAGGAAAGAAAATAAGAGATTTGCAGCATATGTGATAAGTCTCCAGCAGGTGTGAATAAACATTGCTTTCTGTGGCAGGGCATGACCCCTGCTAGCCCAATGCCAGCCACCCAGCCGCGTCAGTGGCTCCTGGGCTGTGCAATTACTTTCTGGTGAGATTTTGTTCAAAGATGTTTTGAAAATGAGCACCAGCTTCAACTGCTTCTGCTTTCCAGCTGCTCGGGAGAAGGTTGTGTGGGACAGACGCCCATGAGAAATGTTACAAGCAAACCCTTAGAGCAGCAGAGCACGTTGGGCAGTGGCACAGGAGCGTGCCACGCTGGCCAACATGCTTGCTCATGCACGAACACAGAACTCCTTTAAGAATTACTCGATGTATATTTTCCGTCTTATTTCTATACAAATAGATTTGACTGTGTGCCTGGGCTTGTGTGCGTCTGCAACAGGGAACAATTTACACAATATGAGCATTTTTAGGGAGAGGTGGATTCTATTTTGGATTAAATAAAACAAAAGAATTAACAAAAGTAAACTTGAAAAAAACCTCTGTGTCTTTTTTTCTTTACAAGCGTTGCAGGTTTTGAGTATAAAAGTACTAGTGTTTACAAACAGTTGCAAGGAGTACAGAAGCCCAGGAAAGATACTTTATAGCTACGGTTTGTTTGCTTGGATAGTCTGAAATGAACAGGGAACAAGAGACGGCTTTTAACAGAGGAAATGTGTGGGGGAGGATTATGTATATAGGAAAATGACAGCAGCTAGAATGAAAGAAAAGAAGTCCTCAATGAGTATCATTTACCATCATTTATCATGAGTTTAGAGTATCATTTTGAAGTAAAAGACAAATAACAAAAAACACTTCAACTTTAGATAAGGAGAAAAATGGAGTGAGTGGAAGCAGATGGAGGAGGATTTTTCTCTATAGAATGACGGTGGGAATTAGGACCCAGAGTACGTTAATCCATTGGTTTAAAACGCAGGAATCTGAAAAATGGACAGAACAGTGCACAAAAATGACCTAGAATAATTGGTTGGTGCTGCTTAAAATTAATCTAATTTCTCTGACATTAGCCTAGATTTAGCTTGGTTATGTAAGTGAAGGCATTTTTAGTCAGCCTTCACATCTAATGGAATATTGGTTTGAAATGGGTTTTCACTGAAAACTCCCTGCAGAATGCCCAGAGCCTCCTCACTCCTTGCTTTTTCGATGATGAGGTTGTTTTTTCTTTGGCAAGTACCCTGACACGTAGCCTGATTATCAAAGCAGCTCAGCACTGACTGCGCAAGACACTGAGGAGGAACAGGGGCTTCCTTCTGTAACGGGCCAGTGACCTGCCTGCTTGCCTCTGGAAAAGCGGTTCACAATTTTGAGTAAAGTCTGGTTTCAGCCGTGCATACGATTGTACGATGTCCTAGGTGCAGCAGGCACAGTTTAAGGATGCCGTAAGTAGCAAGGAAGGTGCACCGATGGGGTGGGTACTCGAGTTACTCTCGCAGCCGCTGTACGGAGCTCCTCTCTGCCGGCAGCACCGCTCAGAGAGTCAGGCTGAATAAACCGAACAAATCTCTCAAAATTAAATACTCTCAGGACTTGCTCTACACGCAGCATAATTTGACAGACTAACCTCCCCCACAGCCACTGTAGCGGTAGCCTAGGGAGGGCAGAGTAGGATCAGAAGAAGCAAGGGGAAAGAGAGGAGCCAAGGCTGAAACAGAACTCACTCCGGTGTGCGGTGATACGCGGCGCCTTCCTCGGTGCACGGGAGTCCCGCTGCGCGCCGACCCCGAAGAGGCTGCGGCGCTCGGGCACGGGCTGTTAATATGCAAACCGCTCCCTCCCCATGACCGCCTGCATGACTCTCTCCTCCCCCGTCTCACACACACACACGCGGTATCTGCTTCATTCCTGATAGCAAGCAAGTTTGCTGACTTGGGGCTAGCAGAGTGCTGGAATTTCTTGGCTTGCTTTCAAAGCAAATTTAAAGGGATAAAGTGCCATTTGAATCTATATAATAATAATAAAGACAGGCACTGAGGAGCTGAGTCAGGTGATGGGTGTTTTTTCTAACTGTAAAATGTGTGGAACAAGCCAAGTAACGTCTTTGGCACATTATTTCTAACTAATGTGAAGCCCACGCTATTTGCTCTGGTTATAGAGCAATGCCTCAAATAGCTGCAAATGGAGAGTCAGATATAAAACTGATGAAAACACCCCCAAACCCTCCACCACCAGCACTAAAAAACCCCAACTCCTAAGCCTTTTACATAAAGAACCAAGTGTGATTTAAGTTGGTGGTTTTGGTGGGTGTGATTTTTTTTGCTATCAGTGAAGAAGGACTCGTGCAAACTGCGTCCATGAGTAATGCACATTAGTAGTTATGGCTGTCATGTTGCTGCTTCTCATCTTTAGTGGATGTTGTGCTTTTCTATTTTTCTTTCTCCTTTTCATTGTACTTCGGCCTTACCAAAGTCCATTCGATGTTGCTCTGCTTTGCTCTCCTCTGAGCGTGGCACTAGAATGCAGAACAATTGGAGCAAAGTTTTCTGATGCTGTAGTCCAATGTGTACCATACAAATCTGCTCTGAGGCTTTCTTCAGTTTGTATCAGCAAACAATTGTGTGTGTGTTCCCTGCAGGTGCAGGGAGTGGTGCTAACCAAAGCACTCTCTCCTGGCATGAGGAGGTGATAGATCACACTCTTAATCATTTGCTGCAGGTCAACTCATTTTCACATAACACATGTTTTTCCCTGATGTCAGCTGTTGAGTTTTCACTAACCAACAGCCTTTACAGCTAATAAAAAATTAAGAAAAAGAACCCCAAAGTGTCTTGTAATTGGGACTGATGTAGACTGAGCAATAAGCCAGATTGCTGAGGCTTACCTTGGTGGTGGCACTTCCATGCTTTTTGATTTGCCTTAGCTGCAGATTTATGCTTTAATATTCCTTTTCTCCAGAATGTCACCTTGGACATTCTTGGTGGTGGTTACAAGTGCATGCCAAAAAGTAAAGTTTAAAGTGCTCTAATACCATATTTCATCAGTTTTTAATTGTTGACTTTTGATAAAGTAGCTTTTATGTAAAACAGTTCCTTCAGATGCAGAGAAGCAATTTGAGACTTTATTTCATTAGCAGAAAACTGAAGGAATGTTTATGGTTCTAAAGCAAATGGAATTTGAAACAAACTTATTTTATAAATGTTTGCAAATTTTGAGCAACTAGGAACTTTTATTTATTTTAATTTGGAGCAAAGAGTGGAACACAGAAGCATGTTGTGGGATCTGGTTTTCAACCATCTCCAAGGGAAGCAGAAAATACTCTTCTTCAGGAGCTGTTTTCAACAGACAGCAGTTTACTTCCACCCTGGCAAGGTTACCAGTAAAAATACATGGTAAAGCATGTATTTTTAAATATGCATAAAGCATATATTTTTAAAGCATGTAAGCACACTGGTAATCCAACCTTTGCTTTCTCTCTGAGCCATTTAATGAATTAAAACTGTACCTGTGCTCCAGCAGTTCCATTCATTGAGCTGGTATGAAACACAAGTGCTACAATTGTGCTACAATTATACCTTCAATGACTGACAAAGTACTGAAAGCCCCTTTTTCCCTTTGCTGTGGGAAGTCTTTAATGTGGGTCAGGGAGATGAGATTTCCAACCTGTGACAGGAGTGTGCTGGGACCAAATTTTTCACTTCCTGTTTTGAATGGGTAACTCAGTCCCTGTGCAGTGGAGGTTGCACTCAGGCCACGCATCACAGGCAGGCATTATTCCCTCCCCTCACTGCTGCTCTGAGCACCTTAGGGTCTGGCAGGAGTGTAGGTATACAAACAGTGGGATTTACAGTGTCTGTGCTCAGGAGCACCTACTGCTCAAGCTGAGTACAGCTCTTTACATGATCAGGAAGTAGGCTCTAGGCTCTCCTAAAGGCAAGTTAATTCTTCCTTTCTGCCAGATTTGGCTCAATGCATGTGAATTATCAAATAAATTCCTCTGCTTTCCAAAATGGGAAATGATTTGTGCATACAATTTCAAAATAATGAAGTTAGTAATGCACTGACCTGATCTAACCTTGGTTTCATTTGCTGATGATTTCTTACAGATTAAGCTCTCCCTTCCTGCTGCCCTTTTGGCCTGCAACTGCTGATGACGGCATGAAAAACTGGCCGAACTGTTTGATGCAGCAGTCAGGCTGGAGCTGTGTATGCGTCTGTTACATGAGGCTCCTCGCCTAAAGCGTCTTTCACCTCTGTCCAGCTTCTGGAAGCTTCAGGGATGGGAGAGCACACCAGTCAACATCATGATGTATTAAATGAAGCATGTATAAAACCTGGGTGCAGAGATATCCATTCACGTCCAGCAGCTTTCCAAGGAACGGCAGCAGGGGCACTTTAATGGCAGGAGCTTCAGTCAGGTGTCTCAGTCAGGTGACCTCTTGCCCATTTGTCTTTTGGTCATGGAGCAACATGCAAGTTTCTCATGGTCAACTGAGCCCCATGGAAAACTCTGCAGGCATATACCTGGCAATTGTGTGGAGTCACCAAGTCAGTGAAAGGATGTTTTCTGTGCCTTCTATACAGGGAAATGAGGACATTAAGTCAATGACACATTTCCTTTCTTGGTCAGCATGGGGGCTCTCCTTATGGTTGTTTGAAAGTCCTAGATAAATGCAGAGGAACTCAGATGGATTAAATTTAAATCCAAGATTTGGTTCAGCAGATGTCCCTTTCAGGGCATTCACAGGCTATTAGGGGATCAGTACACTCCGGGCAGATCTCCTGCCCCGTGACTCTGAAGCATTGAGGGATCATTCTGCCTATTGACTTGTGGCCAGACCTTCCCCACCTCTTCTGTCCCAGCTGCTGCTCCTCTACCTTGTGCTTGGGAACTGATAGTTAAGCAGAAGGTTTGAAACAAAACATAGCATCTCATGAAGTTGCCTGTGTTTTGTTGCAGGTCTCTGTGGTGAGACAGCTGGCTTACTGCATGTGCCAGGAGAAAGAGCCACGATTCCTGACATCTTGCTTTGGGAACAGTAAGAGGTCAGCTCCCCAGAGCTGAAATGGGAGTAAGCACATTGCCACAGTGCAGCTTTTTCCCTGCTGAGAAAGAAATTCCAACCATTTTTTATGGTGAGTTGACTTTTGCACTTCACAAAATGTGGCCTTCTTATCGAGACTAGTAACCTTCATTTAGTGCACCTACTTGTATGTTCAAGAGAATAAATCCACTCAAGTCAGAAGTTTCTCTATAAACTCAGGTATAGTCATCATGTTCACCTCCTTAGTAATTTCTTCACCTACCTCTACCTTGTGGTTTGTTGTTTTTTTTAATTACAGTACTATGCTGCTATTAGAAACTTGGGCAAACTAATATTTAGTATAAGATACAGGAAGTGAATAATTACAAGTTTCATCATTTTTAAGCCACTTAAGGAGGGATATTAGGCCTGCAAAATGCTAGACCTGCAAATGCAGCAAATGCACTTGGTCTTTTATATTTATATGTAATAGAGCTCAGCACTTTGCCTTCTCTTTTAGCAGGCAGTAAACTCAGTCAGAAAAGTACACCTTCAGGAAGACCTAATGTTGGACTTTTGCAGCTTAAGCTTACAAACACTTTTGACCAAAGAAATGCTGGGGGAATACTGAAAATATCAGGTATTTATTTTTTGAAAAATTGACACATTTAAGGTTCATTGGGATTTAATGTTTCTGTTGCCTTTTTTTTCTAATTTGAAGTATGAAAAAAAGGTTAGTGTATCTGAAAACACCCTCTGTGTCAATATAAGCATGTTTCTATACGTGCAGCTGGCTCTGCTCCTTCATATCCCATTACATTTCTTATGATATTTTTTAAAAATATACAGAGGAGTCACAGGTGCATTTAAAAGAAACTATCCATTCTTGATCAAATGTCCTTTTAGTGTTACTGTAGCTCTAGTAAAAGGCCGTGCTTAATGATCAATGAGATCATTACATGAGCAATAATAAGATTTGCTTTTGAAGCAGAGCAGCTTAGAGAAGCAATCAACTACAGACAAGCCTGCGATTTTGGGGTTTTAAGTTTATCTGATAAGTTTTTTTTTCCTCTGCTCCTGGCAGCAGGAAGCTTCTGTGTATACAGTGAAAAGCATCAGCTGAAAGATTCATCTTCAAGTTACTACATGGAGAGCCATAAGGAGCTGTCTGTTAGGCACAGTTCTTCATGCTCAGAAGTGGTCTCTTGGCTTTATTCGTAAGTAGGAAGGTTCACAGCTACAGGTGGTTATTTATATGAAAGACTCTGATCCAAAGTCCAGTGAAGCTGGCANGCTGGTTTTGCCACTGGGAGTTTGGGCAGGATCGTAATGGCTTGTTTAGCTGGAGCATTTGGAATTGCCTTTTCTAATGTGTTTGCCTCAGCATTTCATGTAAGTAATTCTCAGTCCTGAGCTAGCTGACAGATTATTTGCTTTGTCTTAGCACTTCTACTTATGAGAAACTGGCCAAGGTTTAAAAAGCCAGTTACCCCATAGAATTCATTTATCCTAGTAGCTTTTCTGCCTTAGCAGAGGAGCAATCACACTCTTCCCAGCTCA
>WAAG01039621.1:14129-51252 GCA_013390105.1 Tichodroma muraria | reverse complement strand
GTCCAAAGAAATTCAAGATGCTCAGCTGCTTTTGCTCTGTGGTGTGGCTTGGTTTTGTTTCCTCCGTGGTGCTTTCCATGCAATAGCCACTTTGGGAAAGATGAATTTAAGAGGGCAAGACTTCTCTGCTGGGGGGACATTTTGCATTCACCTGGCTCCCCATGGATCTATGTTTGCACAATCAGGATGTAGTTGATAAATGTCTTTAAAAAACTTCTTCGATTTGTAGACCAATAGGGATATCTCAACTCCAGAAAACTGAAAACTGCAGTTGTATCATTGAGTAGTGGTCTGGGGAAGGAAATGTTCTTTACCTCAAAGTATAAGCAGAAAACGTCAATGGAAGAATTTCTAGGAGAGTAATAATTACACTCACCTGATGCATGCTACAGAAATCTCTTAGATTGAAGGGGACTATTATGAGAGCTAAGTAGGATTTAGAATTTACCCTTGTACAAGTCCCGTATTTGCATGCAGAGTTTTGCTGATATAAAATCCCCATGTTTCAAGGCTTTTTCCTGGGGATCAAAGTTCTTAAAAATCAGTAGTTTACCAACATAAAAGTATTTTCAATGTCCATAAAATATTTTCATGCTTCGAAGTTTGTAAAATACACATCACTTGAATTACTGAAAGGCACATTTTTACTTTTCTACTCACCCAGATTTTCCTATTTTCAGTGTCTTGGAGGGGTGGCCAGGGGAAAACATTTTTTCAGAAAAAAAAATCTTGTAGCTATTCTTCCCTTACCAAATAATTTTCTAATGAATCACCTTCTTTTCTGTGACTCATACACATCAAGCAGTTCAGGCAGAGAAATACTTGTGATGTCATCCCCGGATGAGAATGGGAGTCAGTATACTCCCTCTGGGTCAGAGGAAAAGGTGGTTTTCTGGTTTGTTAATTGCCAGAAATTAAGTCATGTCAGACAGCTCAGGAAAATTAATTACACTAATTTCTGTACAATACAACCTGAAACAAAATACTGGGGTTCATTTTTTTTAAAATATTTTGGTCTAATACTGTTAATTTCCCATGAAATCTGTGCTTCCCTGGAAAATAAAGAGTAAAGAGCTCTTGGTTAGTTCTGTGTGATACATTGAAGATGTATTCAGCCCTTTGCTGAGTTCTTGATTTTAGCAAAACTTTGAATGTTGATTATATTAATACATCTCTGCAGTATCACACTGATATTTTTTTCATTGCATTGCTAACTAAGGTATAACTAAGAAGCAGAATAAAATGTTTTAAATTTTTAGCCAGGATAGGAAATGTGAAAATGAGCAACAGGTTGAGTAAAGGAAATATCTGTCGGCACACTTTGGAAAACGGCTTGAAAGAGTTCTTAAGTGGGCAAGTCAAAGTGAAATAATTTTCACATAATCAAATATGGCTGCAAAAACTAATCCATTTAAATAATGTCTAGCATGTTAATACATGTTTAGATACATTAAACTTATAGTGATCCTATCCTTGGTTTACCAGCAGTATTTTAATGTGAGGCTGGATGGCATTTTGGCAGTGGGGGACAAGAATGTGGCACTGACACTGTGATGTGAACTACTGCAGGAGCCCCTCTGCTAAGGGGGGATATCTGTTAGCTAGCTAAGTATCATTTCTGAAGGGTGGACCATAGGGTGAGTAAGGTGTCAATTCTGTTGTGAAATGTCCCTCTGGAGTAGTGGCACTATTTGAAGCTCAAAATGTGGCAGACACTTTAATATGGGAGAAGCCAGTGCCCCATAACTCATTGTCTCTTCACTTTTCACAGGTTTATCAAATTTCAGCAGTTCTCCATAGCCCAGTGAAATTGTCACAGATCTATTTTATTCAGCTGAGTCTTGCTGCTCTGTGTTCCTGTTTTGAGCTATGGGTGAGTGCAAAGCAGTAGGTGAGTGTAGCACCAATTTATGAATGTAAAACCATTTCATGCTAGACCTTACAAACAAACAGCACTAGCTTTGTTAGCAGACTTTCCTTGTTCTTTATACTAAACAAGAATCCTGGGGGGGTTGAAGCATCATGTAAATCTGTTAGCTAATATAGGCTAGCATGTTTTGAGAAATCTGGTTTTTACTACAGTAGCAATACCCTAAAGTTTTAAGCAATTTTTTGGTTTAGTTAACATTAAAATGTTACGTATGGATACTTCTTCAGTTTAATCAAACTTTCATTCTGCAGAAGGTACAAAATAAATCTACATGGTAAACTTATAGATTCCATAAACTTATGGAAACTATTGGTCTCTTTTTAGGAATACTTTGCTTCCTAAAAAATGTGAAGGACATGCACTAGTTAGCATGCTCACCCTCAAAACATCTGCTTTTATACTTGTCTCTAAAATCTACCAGATATCCTTTCCTCCAGACCAGTGAAGGTTTAGTAGAGTCTTCTTTAACTTCAGTTAACCTCAACTAAGAAATTTATCTTTCATATAAGCATCCAAAACCCCATAGTTTTGGAAACTAAATCTAAATCTCAGGCAAAGTTTCCTGTGTACATATTTCTCATACCTTGGAGCCAAAAGTTTTTTGGAAAATATTTTTGGAATAGTATTTGTAAAACTAAAATTAGGAGTTTGCTGACACCCTGTTTGTTAAGGGTGCTGAGTTACCTCTTTCAAAAAAAAAATAAATTATGAATCATTAAATTTTCTAAATCAAAAAACAGTTCTACGTTTTCAGAATTTTGACTGTAGTAAATCTTCTAATGAGACAACTATTAAACCAGATTAGTGTCTGTAATTTTTGTACCACAAAGGAAAGAAAAAAGAGGTCTTCAACCCCTCTTCTTTTACTTTAATAATTTTTTTCAATTCTGCCTGAGATGCATGTTCCCTGCATGATGAGATGTATGACATCACTTGGAATTACCACATCCAGAAGAATATGGCAACAATTCAACCTCATGTTTCCTGTCCAGAGGTGACCACTTAAATTAGGTGGATGTAGAGAAGATGTGGGATCAGATAAGAGGTTACAAAATTCTCTGGAAAAAGCAAGAGGCTCTCTAGATAACACAAAGTCAGTGGTAATCAGGAAGCAGGGAGACAGTAATGCCAAGAAGTGAATGTAGAAAACATTATACATGCCAAATCTGTTAAGACTAATAATTAGTATTAGCAATACTAATGCAGTTATCATCAGATCACAAGGAAATAGTGACAGCAAATTTAACAAGATGTTTATGTAGTTAATCCTTTGGTTGATGTTTTGTTTGTAAAGTGCTACAATGGTAATGAAGATGTCATGCCTTCAGTGAGGCCTTTGAAGTGAAATAAAAACAAGTTGATGCCTGGCTGAAATTGCCACTGCATGGTTCCCCGGTGCCGCCCTGTGCATCATGCCATGCTCCCATTACACCGAATCAGGGTCAGAGAAGTCTGAGGCAAGGGGCGCCAGAAGAAACAAGTAAAGGGAAAGGATACAGCCTCAGCTGCAGAGGGCAGACTTTGGCCTATTCAGGATGCTGATTCGTGTGCCCAGATGACCAAGAAAGCTGATGGCATCCTGGCCTGTGTCAGGAACTGTGTAGCCAGCAGGACCAGGGAAGTGATTCCTCCCCTGTTACTGGCACTGGTGAGGTCTCAAGTCCTGTGTCCAGTTCAGGGTGCCTCAGTTCAGGAGGGACATTAAGCTGCTGGAGCATGTCCCGGGACGGGCAACAAATATGGTGAAGGGTCTGGAGCACAAGTCCTATCAGGAGTGGCTGAGGGAGCTGTGGGTGTTTCAGCCTGGAAAAGAGGAGGTTCAGGGGTGACCTTATCACTCTCTACAGCTCCCTGAAAGGAGGGTGTAGCCGGGTGGTGATTGGTCTCTTCTCCCAGGCAGCCATCGACAGGACAAGAGGACACAGTCTTCAGTTGTGCCGGGGGATGTTTCGGCTAGATATAAGGAAGAAGATCTTAACAGAAAGAGTGATCAGACATTGGAATGGACTACCCAGGCAGACGGGGGAGCCACCATCCCTGGAGGAGTCATAAGGAAGGATTGGATGTGGCACTTACTGCCATGGTCTAATTGACAAGGTGATGTTCGTTGGACTTGGTAATCTCAAGGTTTTTTCCAATCTAATTGATTCTGTGACTTGCAGAGAACAGCTCTGTGTTGGGCAGGCTTCTAAAAAGTGAGTCAAGGATATAGAGCAAGAAGGGCAAATTCTCTCAAAGTAAAGGCCAGATCCTGGTGTTTTGTACCCAGAAATAGTTCTCCTTAGAAAATACAATAAAGGTATTTTTTTAATGCATGTGTGAAGATCAATGTTGTAAACCAACTTCTGTTCTCACTATCCTAACACAAATGGATAAGCCAAATGGAAGTTTGTGATACTAGAATAGAAGTTGGCTCCATGACTTAAGAAAAGTGGTTTGTTACTAAGGACCAAAGGCTGAAAGAGAAACTGACAGGAGGAATAGTAAAACTGTATTTGTATCAACAGCTTTCGCTCAAAAGCAACTTAATATTTCTCCTGTGTATTGTTACACCAAATCCAAATTTGCTGTCATTCAGCTCTACAAGTTTGAGATGGATGAAGTAACTTTTGGATTTAATTTGTTAATTTAATAATAACAAAAAACGACAGCAAATCTTGCCATTTGAGTACAGGAATTTTTCCCTCCTTGACTTCTACAGCTACACTCTGGGTGTGATGCTGAATGTCCCGTCTGCTTCCTCAGCATTAGCTGCTGGTCCCTGGCAGAGCTGCAACACTGAACTTAATGCTGTAGGTGGACAAGTACTGCAATTCTAAATATACCTGAAAGCTCACAAACCTATGCTCTCTGCCTGACAGAATCTGCTATGGGCTGCTTTGATTCCTCTGAAGCAAATTGGATTACTTCTTGTATTCCAGTTATAAAAGAGAATGGTTCCAGTCATTCCTTGAATGGCAATATACCCTTCTGAATTCTAGAGCTGGCAAGAGAGAGTGGATGGTCTAACTAGATTTTTTTCCATCTCTGAATTTTTGGTTTCTCACTGTTCTAGTCCTTTGTTTTCATCTATAAATTAGTTTGGATAGAAGCATAGCTGTTGCTAAAGTGTTTAAACCTCAAAGTCAGTGCCTTGTTGCCAGAGTGTAGCTCTGACAAAGAAACATTAGTTTCTATCCTTTGTGCAGTTTGGGAGTAATCCCTTTGTGTAATCTCTTTCCTTTGGGAAAAAGGTAGTGAGAATACTTGGGACTATTGGGAAAATCTTAATAAGAATAAGGAAACTAAAGAATTTATTTAATATTGTTTATCTGTTGTAATATGTAGTTATATTTCATGAATTTAACTGCAGCAAATCTTACTTTCCAACCTAACACCCCTTTATGCTTCTGAAAGAACAAAAGAAATGCTTTTTTCTGTAGGCCAGCCTTCTCCTGAGCTAAGCAGTTGGATGGAGAGTTCAAAATTGCAGCTGCCAGAACAAATGATCAGTAATGGTACAATTAACTTCAGCAATGAGGACTGTTCCCTATATTAGGAAATATTTTTTAGTTGAAATCAATTTTTATCAAAGTGTGTATATGTGTGCACACGTATGCAAGCACTCCTAGAAACTGAGTGCGTGATCTGACCTGTCTATTGTTCTAATGAAAAATTTTCCATAGTATTTCTAAATTGTCATTTTAAAAAAACAAACAAAACCACTCAATTTAAAATGTTTAGAGTAAATATGAAACCTCTTTCAGTCATACATTAAATGGTCCCTTAAGTTGTCTTACATAGTTCACCACGTCCTCTGACAAAAATGTCCTTTTACTCTGCTGTTTAATGTTTTATTCTGTCTGATTCTTTCTCTGCCCTGAAGTTTTGAGCTTTGAGGAGAAGTATCCATTCCTGAAAGTCCCTAGAGCAGAGAGCTGTGTTTACATTCTGGCTATCCCATAGTAGCTATATGTTTGGGGGAAAAAACCCAACATTTCAAAGCTTTTTTTGTTAATGATTTCTAGACCAAGAAAAACTTTGTCTCCTTTTCAGGAAATGTGTACATTTGTGTTATGGTTTCTGTGAAAAATGTGGGAAAGAAGCTACTTGTGGGAGTACCTGTTGCAAAGGGAAGGAGGACACCAGGTGTTCGAAGAAGCCCAAACTCCTGAGTCCCACTCCAGCTTCTTTTGTGGCGCTCATCAAGTCTCCTCATTTGTATGTCCTGCTCTCAGGCAAAGGGGTTTTGTCTGAAATGTTTCATTTTAGTGAAGTGCTGGATTTTTTTAATAATATTTGTTCTGCTAAGGAATGTAAGCGCAGCCTGATGACTTCTGTACCAGATGGGAGAGGGATTACAGGAACTCGTGTGGCATTAGACCAAGAAAGCCAAGAAATTATTTCAGTCTGAAAGAGAGGGAATTTTAGACCAGAGAATGTTTGGTGAAGGGAAGAACAGGGTTTTTACTAACGGTTTGTTGTTTTTTTTTTCCTCTGGAGAAAAACCCAGTGAATGTAAGTATGAAATCTTTTTCTGAGGCATTGCTTCCAAATAGTGTTTCCTTCTTTTTTTTCTGGAACAGAATTGAAATTTTTGAAGATAAAATGTTAGAGATGATCCCATTTGAAAGAAAGATTAGAGAATTTTGGTTTATTTTCCTTTACTTCTAGCACCTGCATTTGAAAACCAGTCTCAGATTCACATGTCCGATTGTCATCCAGAAGGTATTATCTTCTTTTTTTAGCAGAGATGAAATTCAAGTTTCTCTCACCTCAGGATGAATGTAATGATGCATCTAATTCAGTTAGTGGGACACTATTGCTTCTCTTTTCTGAAGTAAGAATCAACAATGGTTTTTCTCTCTGAGTCTTGATGATATTCAAGTCGAGCAAGCCAAATTTTTATAAAGGTTTGTAGTTTAAATTTCATTTTTTCTTCTGGTTCAGCCAGTGTTTTAGGGCAATGTTATCTGAAGAGCAATTCAAACCATAGGATTATTTGGCCTGAAATGGCTGAAGAGATTATGGGGTTTTTTTGCATCACAGTACCTCCTGAGATCTGAAACACACTGCCATCTAATGCCCATCATTTCAGTGGAACCTGGATTTTAATTCCCCTGGTGAGAATGGTTCACATTGAAGGCTCCTGCAGAGCTGGAACTGGTGTCTGATCACTGAAAGGGTGAGGGCAGGGCTGAGCTCAGAAAGGTCACACCACACGTGCTTCCCTTGCCGTACTCTGCAAAGTGCCATGGTTGGAACAGGGCAGAGCATCACCTGGAGCACACACAGAGCCCCTGTCTCTGTGTCAGCAGGGACCATCAAAGATGTGTTAGGGGCTGTGCTGGAGCCCCTGGAGCCAGCACTTAACAGGGTGCTAAGTGTTCAGGGCGGTAACACGGCTATTGCCTAAAGTGTATTCCTTCTGGATTGTAACAGTTGTCCTTCTGGCTCTTCAAGGACATAGTGTCGGTCATAGTTGCTTTACCTCCAAGTATATTCTTCCATCCTTTGTCATATAGGAACTGAAGACCTATAAAGGCTTCTTTATTTCAGTGTCTCTTTTAAAAAGAGTGTCTGAAATAGGGAGCCAATACCAAATTTGGGGTTCTTTTTTTTTTAACCTCATTACCTGTCTAAGCATTGATAGGACTCTGATTCATTCAGCTGCCAGGATGAAATTCTCCAGGCTGGCTTTTTACACAAAAGGATTTTGTTTTAAGCATTTGAAGTGTGAAAATGTTTCTGTTTATAGAAATAAGTCACCTTTGACCAGAAATGGAAAACTTCAATATAGAAGACAACAAAACAAAAACAACAAAGTCTGTGTGACTGTCACTGCCATGACTTTGACAGCAAAAGTTGTGACTTTTAGGTTTTTTCCATAAGCTGTTGGAGAAAACTCTGTGATTGAATGAGGCTAGAAAGAAAAGCTTGTGAGTTAGTAAAAAATCGGTGTCCTTCCTGTGGAAAACACTGCTATCATGAAAAGTGTTTTTAAACTGAGTGTTGAAAGCAAAAGAGATTGTATTTTGAGTACATTTACAGTATTGGTGGTGTAGCAAAATGTTGATCTGAGGTCCCTGTTCTAGGACAGGTCCATTTCCATTCCAGTTGAGACAGCCTTTCCAGAGGGTACATAGCAGTGCTAGCAGTGGTAACAAAGAGCCCAGATTCCTGTCCCCAAGGTGTCTCCCCAGAGCATTATGGAGTTGAATTCCTCCCTCAGATCATTTGACAGTTGCATTTCTTTCCCTGCCATTTTGTGTCTCCAGCAGATAACATTCCTTGTCTGTAGCTTGATGGAGGACCCTCTCCTTGGGAGGCAGGAGCTTCAAAGGATATGAAGATCATAAGTCATGGCTAAAAATCCTTTGCTGTACCTGAGAAAGTGAATGTCTTCAACTGAGGAATGAGACTGGGTATAGATCTCAACTGGGTTGTTCTTTCCATGGGAAGGACTCTGGGTAAGGATGAGCCTAGGGTGAAAAGTTGTGTCTGAGTCCTGGTAACTCATTGCTGCTGGTGGAATAAGGGAATAGGAGGGATATCAGCCTCTGTGAGGGAAGGGGCTTGGAGAAGGGGATAGGAACTATGCTGAGGCCCCTGTTCATGCAGGGATCACCACCTCAGGTAGCTTCAACTTCTCAGTCTCAGAATGAAAGCAAGCAGAACTTCTCTAGCCTTGGTAGAGGTGAAGGAGAAAGAAAAGACAAATGCCCAATTAATCATTGCCATTGGCACAGGCTCTGTTAGTGCATAAGGGGGAGGACAAGTAAAGAGTCAAGGTGGTACAGAATTACATTTTTGTTAGTGAGTGACCTGTGCATAAGATGTTTCCTAGATGAGCATTGTTGGGTCTTCTTTGTCCTTCATGAGCAAACTGTAACAGAGATTTACATTCTAATTCTGTGATTGAGTCTAACTCATACCTTGACTGCATTCATATCCTAAAACTTAGATTATACTGTAGAAGTTTAGTATTTGAAAAATTTTTCTTGTCCATGGTGACTAACCCTACCTGAGAAGCACTTGACTAAGGAACTTGTTGAGAGTTTTTCCAAGCCCTAAAATTTCTACAGTTGTTTCATTCACACCCAGCTGGCCTGATCCAAACTAACACTTTGTTTTCCTTCACAATTAAAATATTTCAGCTGCCATGTGAAATAAGTGAGACTTTTTAGACTTGTCAGAAGCTCAGTGGGATGACATTGAGTGTTTGCACTGCAGCTTATAACAATCCCAAGAATAATTCCTGGATCAACCTTGTGGCTATTTTTAAAGCAGTGAAAAATACCGACTGCTGAATAAATCCATTTTACTCATTGGCATATGACTCTTTTCCCACTTTTTCTTTCACTGTTGGTTATTTGACAGCTCAAAACACATTTCCAAACATGCCTCTATTCCATCCCAAAATGAACACGTGGCTGTGGATTACCCATCAGACTTTGACAGTCTTTTGGTCCAACAGCACATCTGGAAAGGGATTTCAATGGTATTCCTTTTCTTTTTAAAGTTAGAATGTACCAGTTCAGTGGCAATGTGTTTAGCTTTCATTTAATTTTCTGCTTTCTTCCAGTTTTTGTTGTTTTGTTTATAGTTTTTTAATAATCATGCTGTACTCGCCCTGTTCTTTACTCTTCAGTGATCATAGCATCAGTAGTCATAAGTTTATCTTTAGTAGCCATTATTGGACAGAAAGAAGACTGAGATTCCTGATGTGACTGTGAGACATGGGGAGTGTGAAACTCGTTCCTATCCCACTGAATCTGAAGCCAGGAGGAACTTTTCAGTGCACTTCTGCTACCTTTGCCATTATAGATAGTAGTCTGTAACTGAATTTAGCCTGCTTTGCTAACCTCAATGTTCAGAGACTTAGAAGGAGCTGGTCAGGCTGTTGCCAGGCCCATGTGCCTTAGGAAGCAGCATATGTGAACAGACTGTCGTGCGTGAAACTCCTTTGACACTTTCTGTGTTGCCAGAAATACAGCTGCAATGGAAGAACAATGACCCTGGCTTAGATCAAAGCTGACTGTTTAAATCAATTAAAAGGTGATTGGTTTAGATTATATATAAGAAAGAAGTCTTTTGCAATGAGGGTTGGTAAAGCACAGGAACAGGTTGCCCTGAGAGGTGATGAATCACCCGGAAACATTCAAGGGGCTCTGTCTAGTTGAAGATGTCCCTGTTAATTGCACAGGGGTTGGACTAAATGACCTTTAAAGGTCCCTTCAAACCTAAACTGTTCTATGATTCTACATTTCTCAGTGTGCAGTCTCTCTTGATTGACCACTGGGTCTGTTTTCGTGCCTGGATTTTTACAGTCAATCTCTGCTTTCGCTCTGTCTGGTGAATATAACACTCAAGTGTTGAAAGGAGAGGGACTTGGTGGCAGGTGGCATGTGAAGGCACCTCATGCTGAGGCGGGCGCCCAGAGGAGCGGGGTCATGAGAAAGCCTGCCCTGGGCATGGCAGCTCTGCAAGATCTGTGATAAAGTCGTCATCACCAGCGGTAACTGGAGAAATACTAGCAGACTTCTTCTAACAACTGATTAATCCAGGATTCAGCACTAGTTCCAGCTGTTGACAATTATCCTCTCCCTGTGGCTTTGCTGAGGTGTGGTGTTTGTCACAATAGGTCTAACCTGTTAGACAGATACTGCTTTTTGTTCCAGCAGGGATGCCTTTAGTGACAGATAAAATGATTCCAGTGTACAGGGGACAATGTCCTCCAATTTGTTAAATTTGCCAACTGCTTTGGGAGCCTGTGGGATGAAAGGTGTCATAGAAATGTAAAGTGCTATTATTCATCTTAAATCATTCTACTCTGTTTTCCTAAAAAAACCCCAAACAACCGCATGTACTTCTTTCCTGCATTTTGTTCAATGTTTGGTTGGTTCCTTTAAATCTACACACTGAACTGCTACCACTTAGTGCCTGGATCTTGACTGTGTCTCAGGCATTTTATTTGACCTCTTTTTAGGCAGTTATTTCCCTTACCTGTTTCTCCAGTTACTTCAGCAATCCGGTTTCTGTGATTAATTTTAAGACACTGATTTTCAGTGCTTTTATTTAAACACACAGTGAGTTTAAGCACGCAAGTGCAGTTCATAAATATCAATGAGTCCAAACACTTTGTCTGGTTGTACTCACTTGATTGGTTTGCTATATTTTCCCATGTCCTAGGAATAATTGCAAACAGCTGTAATAGAAAGGCCTAATGAGGAACTAATCTTGATGTGAGAGCAGGAAAAAGATGTGTGAGATAAGAATCCAGTAATCCTCTGGTTGGAGGTTTAGTTGTACCTAAACACTGTCATTCACGGAGCCAACTTAAATTGTAAGTCAAGAACCTGTCAGCCTAAACAAGTCTGAGGTGTTAAGAAGTTTGCTTTAGTTGGCATTTAACCTTTCCCTTGGCATCCAATTCTTAGCTTTAATCAGAACATCTCACAGAAGATAGGGTTCAGTTTGATCCAGCTATGCGAGGTATTGTGTGTAGTGGTGTGTCCTCAGAGAAGTTTCAGCTCCAGCTTGCAGACATGGAATGAACAATGTGAGCAAAGAAAGCAGTTCCTCAGAAAGGATGTCTGAGCAGTTTTTCAGGTCTCAGGTTTCAGAGAGCAGCATTTCCAGTATTTTACTTACTTCTGTAAGGAAAGGAAAAAAGGTCACCCTCCTGTGTGTGTTAGAAGGCTGATAATTTCTCAAGTGATCTCTGTTGCCTTACAGAAAATTGAATCCACACTGGACATAAGAAACATTATTAGCCAACAAATTATAAATTAACAGGTTCTAAAACTATCACTAATGTATACAGTAGTTTTAATGTGTATAGTGTATTGTGTATAGATTTTCCTCTGAAAGGCAATATTAATTGAAAAAGTTGTAAGGTAACCAAAAATGTAACTGTAACAATATCTAATGTATGTGCTGTTTGGTGGATTTGATCTTGGAGCATTTAAAGTAATGGAAAGAACTGAAGTTCATTCCCAAACAGATCTACAGCCAGCAGACCACAGAGATCAGGTCAACAGGTGGACCTGACCTAAAAGGTAAAGCATCAAGATGCCAATGTACAGCTGACAGAAAGACAGCAGCTAACAACTGGGCATCTTCAGAGCAGGGAAGCAGAACCTGTCAGGTCAAATGATTGAATGGAAATAAAGTGTTTCAGTAGGGAATGGAACCCAAGGATGAAGTAATAATGACCAGTACTGGAGTCTAAATTATGTATGACAATGATACTGTAATTTGATTTTTATAATACAGTGCATAACACCATATTGTGTTTTCACCACATAGGATTTTTTAATTTTTTCTTTTTCTGTTCTGGCTGACTGTTCATTATATTCTAGCATGTTCATCATGTCTTTGGGCTATTAAATGTCAAAGTAAACTTTGTTTTCAAACCTATGCCTCCAGTCTAGGAATTTCAGCAGTATTCTCCAGAATTTGCAGATTATCCATGTGGTATATGTTCACCATTCTTGTAAGTTTTATATCTGTAGTTCAATTTCTACTATCTTTAAAATCATCAGTTAAAAGGATTGCTCTGTGGGCAGAAATAGTTTTAAGATTCTCCTGAGGAGGTGTGACCACTGTCATGCCCTGGATGGAGGGGGCTTTTAAGTTCCTTGGACTTTGTTTAAATTGTAGTTTCAACCTCCTTTCTCTACTACTTTGAACCTTTTCTTCTCCAGACAAAGCTCATTCTCACACATCCTTTCCATTCCCACCTTTTAATAGGGGAACACTGAAACCAAGTATGTGGAAAATATTAATACAACAAAAATAAAGATTATATAGGGATAGCAGTCTAACTACTTTTCTGATGTCTTTCTGGCCAGAGTGCAATAGAGAGGCTCTCAGAGAGCACGCCTGCCATCAGATCCCTGCTCATCACGTTCCAGTGCCTCTGAAATGCTCAGCTTTACAACTATGACACCAACAATTTGCTGTGAGGTAAGAAATTCCTGTCTCCCATCCACTGCTGCTCACTAAACTTTCTGTGGCTATTCAAGCATCTCTGTGACAGGAAATGCTTGAATGTTAAGGCATATTCTGCAAATGAAGTTTTGGTAACTGCAGGTTGAGATGCTAGAAAGTGGTTCTGTTTTATACCGTTTCTTAACAGCCCTACAAGAAACCCAGCTATGGCTTAGGCATGCTGCTGCTCACTTGTGCAGCAGAGCAGAGCCACCTAACATGGGCCGTGGGGATGGAGGACAGGGTGTGTGCAAAGGGAAAGCTGGAGCCAGGTTTGACCGGCCAGGGGAGGCTGGGCGAAGGGGAGCGGCGGGGGGTGCCCAGCTGTTGCTTCCAGCCACCGAAACGGGCGTTCCGGGGGAGGCAGAGCCAGGCTCCTTCCAGCATAAGCATAAGAGGCCACGAGTTGCCACAGGAGAAATCCCAGGCAGCGCCCTCCATCCCAAGCTGCCCGCTCGGGACTGCAAGGCAGCAGACGCAGCCTCAGGTACTGACTCTCAAAGGGTGCCCAGCCTCGGTGGTGGCATCCGCAGGGGCTCGGGGTGCTGCCAGGATGGGCTGGGCAGACACAGCCAGCTTGGCTGGAAACCAGCTCCTCTGGGTGTCCATCCTTTTCAGAAATATATATATATATATATATGTGTGTGTGTGTGTGTGTGTGTATGTATGTATGTATGTAAATATAATTTTTAAATTGTGAGCTATTGGAGTGTGGATAGGGTTTGTTTATTTGTTTGTTTCAAGTCATCTTTTTGCACTTGGAACAGCGGTGGTGTGGCCAGTGAGGGTGACTGACGGGTCGTGTGCCTTGCTGGGGGCTGTGCTGCGCTTCGATCGCCGCCGGAGCTGGCAGCCTGGCATCCCAGGAGGGGCTTGCGAGAGGCTTTTTAAAGCCTGGGATTTCCAGCGCTCCTCAGGATGAGTCGCAGCTCGGCAGCCCTGCACAGAGCAGATGTGCGAAGGGGAGGGAAATGCTTTCGGCTGAATCCAAAAAGTAGGTGTCAGGAGGAAGGCTTCAGGAAGTGGGAGCTGAGCAGGGAGGAGGGAAGGGAGCATTTCTTTTCTGCTTGGTTTTCTAAGGAATAATTTAAATGAATTGCTTCTCCTCTAAAAGGAAAATCTCATTGAAGTTGTTTTAATGTGAATTTTGATATTTATTTTCTTTGTGCGTGTGTGTGTATCTGACCCAGCTCTCCTCAGATGGAAATCTATTTTCTTTGTGCTGCTTAGATTTTTAGGATTGATTTGGAGTTTTGGCTGATGGGAGAACTGGTTGTGCAAGGGGTTGATGTAGCAGGAGGTTGCTTACGATGGTATTTGTTGCATCATCAAGAGCTGATTGATTAAACCATATTGTGATCTGATCCATAATAGCAGGAATATTTTTATGAGAAAGGAAATATAAATGAAGTCCTAAAGCAGATTTCAGAGCTGTTATCCTTTTGTGGAGCCGATTAATAGAATGTAAAGTGACCTAAATGAAGTGCTGTACATAGGCTTGTCAGCAGTTTATACATTAAGCTAGGATTATTTGAACACATTCATAATGAAAAGAGGATTTTCTTGTGCATTAAAAATTAGTTATGATTATTTGAGGCAGAAGACTGAGATAGGTCAGCAAGCTAAATATAAAGAATTTGTGTACCTCTGTCCTCATAGAGCCCCATCCCTGTATACCCTTACCTTATACCATTACAATATTTTGTAGAGATTTTAGGGCAGAAGATTTACTGCTAATTCTTTGATAACTTGTGTGGACTTAGTTTTATTAGCCAGCCCAGCCCTGGCATTCAAAGAGGTCTACCAAGAATATTTGTTTTTAGTCTGAAGAGTGGAAGAGAAAAGGTTATGGGAATGCTGTGGGAGAAACTCCAGCCTGGGAGGGAAGCTGCGGATTTTGTTTCATTGCAACAGGTCCGGGAATAAATGAGATAAAAAGTTGGGGCAAGCTTTTTATAGAGTCCTTTCAAGAAAGAAATAAGTGGCAAGTCAAAAGCAATTTGAGCATGTAACTCAAAACTCCAAACTATTTACCTATACTGTGTTCTGGCACTGCTAAAGGTCTTAATTTTCAGTTTGTCTTTTTACCATCTTTAAAGTTTGTCATCTTTACCGCAGTGACTTTTTTTGCTGTTAAACTTTCTCTAAAGTTTCTGAGGAAATCCAGGTTTTGTTCCCTGTCATTATATACTCACCAAATTTTCAACTAGTTCACACCTTGTATTAGTTTCTCTTGCCACAAACTTAGCCGTGCAAAATCATGTGTATACGCAACTAAGTAAGTTGCTCAAGGGATCTAAAGTTGAAATTTGGTTAACTTTGTTTGGCTGCCTTGAGAGTTTGCAAATTATCCCCCACCGCCCCCAGGATGTCCTGTGTTTCCAACATCCTGAGCTGCCAGCCTGGAGAGAGAGTATGGCTGATGAAGATGATCTGCTTAGTCCAGCCGTCCCTGGCTAAGCAGTTGGGAAGCAGAATTCAGTGCACAAACAGGATCCAGAGTAGAGATGTGTGTCTGCGTACTGTTGCAGGTGATTAAGCGAGGCTGGTCACACTCCTAAACCCCCAGGGCATGACCAAGCAGTGTTACTGCATGAGATGATTCAGCCTTTCGTATCAATGTACCTGAGAGTTTTTCAGTTATGCAAACTTAATAGAAGCATGAAGTTGCCAGACATTGCAGCTGCAATACAAGTCAAACTCTCTCAGTCCTGAAAATCTTAGTGTAGAGGTACAAGGAAATTTAAGTAGCTACTCATAATGCAGCTGAGAGGATGCACCAGGCTGACTTGCATAAATTGATTGCATGCTGCTAGACACTCCTTATAAATTCTGTGATGAGGACAAGCACCCTAGGAAAGGTTTAAATTAAAAAAATATTGTTCAGACTTCACATGCAGCTTTGGTAGGCACTGGGACCTGAAAGCATGCTTAGCAGGTAAGTAAGTCAAGCAGTCAGAAATGCCTGGTACAGATGGTAGTCAGTAGCTGAACGTGTGATGTGGCACAATGCAGGGCATGGTTCAAGGATTCAGACTGGGGCTGCTGTGCAGCTGGATCACCCCACGTGTCTGGGCCAGCCTGTTGCAGTGAGGTCTGAGCTGGGAGTTACCAGCTGATCCTGCCAAGGACAGCCCAGGGAATGGTAGCAGCAGCTGTTTGACAGCATTTGCAAAGTCCAAACATACCCTAAAAAGAAAGCCCGAGAAATAGGGAGATGGGCTGTTCTGATTGTTGCCAATGCCTCTGGACTGACTGCCATCGGCACAGCTGTGCTGCCCGTGAAATGACTGATTAGGTGAAACCAAGCCCTTGCTGGCTGCGTGATGAAATGGGCATTTAAACAGCTCCAGCTAATCTAGACCTACTAAAGCGACAGGAAAGAACTCGTTCTGTGCTTTGTAAAGTTAGCAATGCCTAAAAAAGGACTTGATCTCCAGTGGGAAGGAAATTTGTTTGGGTTTGAATTAAAAAAGAGCAAAGTACTTTCATTGAACTTTCTGCAACCAATAATGTAGGGCTCAATGAATTACTTACCTTTGGCTGAGAAAGAAAAATACACATAGTTTCTTATATACCTGATATCTTTTGCTACAATTTCTGTACTGAAACTCATACAAGTACTCAAATGATGTAATTGATTTTACTCTGATAGGGAACGGGTCAGCATGGCTTAGAACCATGCAGCGTTGTTGTCACCATGCTGAGAGGTCCTTCCCTCCATGGTGCTGCAGAGACCATTGCACCACAGCTGAATGATAACAAATGAAGGTGAATTCAGGAGCACCAGGGAGACTCTTAGTGGATCAATGCTGGCGCTTTGGAAAACTCCAGTGGCATTGCTGTAGGTAAGTGCCAGTCAGTTACTCCTCAAGCAGCTGGTGAGGGAAGGCAGCGTAGCTCAAATGCTGGAGGGCTTCAAGAGGCTGCAGTGTTTCCCATCCCTCCTCCACAGCACAGGAGCTAGCAGTCTGATGGTGTCCTGGGTAATGATTAAAAAAACTTAAATAGCCCATTTGTAACAGAATTATTTTGTATTTAGAATCAGTGGCTGTCAAATTGCTTTGCACTCTGTCATTAGCTCAGAGTTTGATACTACAAAACTAACAGCAATAAAATTTTGCTGAAGTTCAATGCAATTTTGCAACTAATAGTAATTATTTGTGTTCAGTGGGCTTTTACTCCTGGATAAAACTGGAATATCTCTCTTACCGACACAGCTGTTGTGAGTAAATTGTTCCTTCAGCAGTTTTTCCATGGAGACATGCTCTTTCATGTGATGCTTTTCCAGAGTTGGGTGGACAGAGGAAGGTCCAGTGTGATCTCAAATCTAGTATGGACACGACTTGAGGCAGACACAGTGCTTTGTTGGACTTCTGTTTGTTTTTTGAGATTCTCCGGTGCATATTGTTTTGCTGGCTTTTTTATATACTTTTTAAAATAAAAATTTTTATATTATTTTTAACATAAAGGTTCTTTTCTGTAAACGGCACTTCTTAACTCAGAAGAGGGAGCTGCCTTGTGCTGAGTTTTTCTGTTCTGGTACTTCATCCTGATTCCAAGCTGATGTTGCAGAGGCAATGTAGGAGACGCTTCAAATCTACCCCACATCCAGAGATTATCAAGAGGGTGAGAGGAAGACGACGTTTCCTAGCATAGATGTGCTAAAATTTTTATTAGTTTTTTTAGAGTCTTGAAAAGTGGCCTCTGGAATAAAAACAAGTGACTACATTAAAATAACTGCATCATCCCTATTTTCAGTGGGTTACACAGTACGGTGGAGAGGGAAAGGATGAAGCTTCCTTTGCTGCTGTATCAAAATTGTCTTAATGCTTCTCCAAACTAAAGGCATTTGCTTTTGTGTAAGATATTGTTTCTTCTCCCAGGATAAGCACTACCATGAGTTAATTTTCTGATAGATACAGACATTACAGTATACACACCTATTTCCACCAAATGTGTCAATTTATGCTTTGTTAATTCAGTGCCTTAGAAATTTAAAGGTCTTTTGATTGCTGTAATTTCTCTCTAATTATGCTCATATTGCAGTCTATTATTAGTTTGCAAGTGTTGCTTCAATCTTTGAATTGTCTTCAGTGCTGTAGTAGATTTCTAATTTTAGGTGGAGCAGCTGGTTTCACTTGTTCATTTGGAGACATTGGTCTCTCTTCCTTTAGTAATGCTAAATCCACAAGAAATATGTAAGTTCTTCAACCTCCACGGGACTAGAATAGCAATGATTTCCTTCCTGGATGATAGTTTGTTTTACTCTTGTTTTAGAGAGTTGAGGGTCGTTGTGCTCCTGCCAGAAGGTTTCATTTGGCAATAAAGACTTGCCTTTTGCTGCAGAGATAGGTCGCCTTGAACATATTTCACCAGTAGCTTCTTTCTCTTCCCAGTCGTCTTGATTATCTCCTTTACCTGTGGCGGCTAGGTGCTTTATGCTGAATGTCTAGTGGGAATCTGTCAGACTAAAATGCATTAGGCCATTGGATTTAACATTGTATCTGTGGTCCAGTTAGATTTCCTAAAATTAATCATAAAATACTTCAAAGGCCGATTTTCGTGATGCTTAGGCACCTAACTGCAGAGAAACACCAGGGAGTGTTTTCAGCACCACAGGAAAACAGTAGGTGTTTTGTCAGCAGTGCAATCAATAGGTGTGAAGTGCCTAAGACCTCTGGAAATCATTCTTCTTAATTTAAAGCTACAGTAGGGAAAAGTTGCAAATTAAGTGGAGCACCTTACTGCAGCCTTCCCATACAAGAAATATGGTCTCGGCAGAGATTATCAGTTGGAAGTATCTAATGTTTCTGTGTGTAAAACTGCTTTTAGGTTCACTTGGCACTTTATGTCCCCAGTTTCCTGTGAAAGTAACGGAAGGTAGGTTGGAAGATTTTCTATTTACTGAGACAGAATACATGTCCTTAAGTAATTGAAATGATATTTCATTTCACTTATGGCTTTAACCCTTATTTATTAACTGTGTGTTTTGGAGGTTTTATTGCTGGCATTATGGAATATTTTATGTTGGAAGGGTGGTTCTCAAGTCCTACCACCTGCTTCAAGCAGTGCTTCCTTCAACATTTTGACACTCTTTATGTTCATTCCCTCTGCACCTCTAGGAAGTGTCTGACTCTGCCTTCTGCACACCCCACCTTCCATTTATAGAGGAATATTAAACAGAAACAAGCAGATATAACATGCAGTAATCCTCAGTTTAGAGTGATTAGACAGTTCTTTGATCTAAACAGAAACTGAATGCTACATTGTTTATACTAATATCACAAATGTGTTTGAAGTTAGTAGATTGAGAGTGTTCACTTGCTCTATTTCCCCATAGCAGTTCTTCTTAAAAGCATCTGTTGCCAGACTCTGCCAGGTGTGGGACACAGGAGATGGTGGGGCTCTGATCTGACTACTTTAGGCAGTTTTCATGTTCCCAAATGTACATGATAGAATGATGCAAATGGCATCAAGAAGTTGGGTTGCCCTCCACTCCCACCCGTGTCACCCATGACCAAAATTTCTTTTTGAAATACGGAAATCACCCTAGTTGGTGAAGAATGTCTCTGGTTTCAGACCTTCAGCTAAGAATATTTCCTGCAAATGAAAAAGTGGGCTTTTCACAAATAGTGAAAAGTAGAGAGGGAAATCTACAGTTCTTTATGCCTAGCTAGTAAAATTTGTAAAAAAGCTTCATTGTAATGTAGGTGAAGAAGTGTAATTCCACTATTATTATTACTTGTATTTCCTTTGTCATTCACCACAGTTCTTCATAAGTGACAGAAGTCTAGAGCAGAGAATCCAGCAGGAACTAAATGACCACATTGGAGAAAATTATTAGCTGTTGGTATTTTAAAGAGTAGCATTAGAAACACCATACAGGATTAGTAAAAGTTATTACATCTTGCCTTAGCTGATTTATTGGGATATGCTTGCATTTTGTAATCAGCCTTTGAAAAGCCAATGTCAGCTGATGGGATTTTTTTCCACAGTCATTAAAAATAAACACAATATTTCATAGGAGCTATTTAAACTGCAGGGAACTTTTCTCAGAGCAGTTTCCATGCACACGTCTTCCAGTAGCAGTTGAGTGAGTCTCCCCAAGAAGCTGAACAGTGGAATGAAAAGACTACTAACATCTAGACAAGGTGCATAAGGACAGAGGTGACTGGTGAAGGATGTGCTTTCAGCTATCAAGAGTAAGGAAGAATTTTTTTTTTTAATTTAAATATAAAACTTCAGCAGTCCAGAAGCCAGAGTATATGTTGAAACCTCAGAGCAGAGCTCAGAAACCACTGGAAGAGATCAGAATTTCAGTGTGTTGTCAACAGCTGTGGACAGGCAGACATCTCTCCATGTACTTCTGTTAAAGTACAGAATGCAGTAATGTGAGCCTTAATTGGGAGCTGAGCTCGTGCTGCTGGGGCTGATGGAGTGGGAGAGGGCTTGTTCCAGGCAGACCATGGGTGCTGTGGTGTTGCCTTGTCAGCAGCCAGCAGTGGCAGCTGATGAAATGGCTTTTCACACATGGTGGGCAGGCTGGAGTAGGAGCATCCTGGTATGAGGCATCTGTGGCTGATGAAATGGGAACAGCCATCATCTGGTAGCCTGGGATGAGTGAAACAGAGCAGGATGAGCTACAGGAGCTCAAAGGAGGTAGAGGAGGGAGAGCAGCTGAGGTGAAGAGCTCAAGTTATCCCCAAGGGTTACAGAGTCAACTGAGTTCAAAACACTCTCACCACTAAACATAGTGGCAAACACAGAACAATGAGATTTCTTTTTCAGGTGAATTTTGTGTGATTATTGAAGAGCTCCAGTTAATGGCAGGATGCTCAGAAGGAGGAAAACAACGTATGAAAATATGCTGCATAATAAGATTAAAACAAATATTTGCTGTAGCTTCTCCCTGAAGACTGCTAAATTTCTTATATTGAAGGACTTAACCAGTATATCATGTTCTGACCCCCCATGTTTTTAACTAACATGCTCCAAGGCTTTAAAATATATATATCCTGAGATTTCTGCCTACTGCTTTGTTGTTGCTCTGTGCTAGCAGTCATCTGTTCCCTCATGGCCAAACAAATATGCACTGAACTGTGATAGTCCAGCTAATTTTGATGCAGTGTCAGCATTGATTAGGTTTGTTCAGTGTGCTGCCTGCCCGAGCGTGTATAGTTTGGGTTGTGATTTGAGGTGCATTTGGACACAGCATCAGATAATTTTGATGTCATTTATGGCCAAGGGGACAATATGGTGAGTGTCTCAGGGGTCATATTAAGGAACTGTCTGTGCTGGCATGCAAGTCTTTGAGAGATGATAGGGGAAAGATGGACTGAGCCCCCAACTCTTTTGAGTGTTAGCAGCTTTTGGTAGTGGGTTTCTATTTGCTTGTTTTTCAAAAATTTGTACGCCACGGTGGAATTTGGTTTTTTTAGGTTTCAGACTAGAACTGGATACATTTAAATAGAACTTAAAATTTCTGTAGAGGAGAATGTTGTGAAGACCTTGTTAATGTTACCTGTCTGGATTATACAAGTACACTTAAGGCATCACACTAATACTGGAACAGAAATGTTCTCAGGAAACATGCCTTTTTTTGGTTTGAAATTTTTAGGTCTTGAAATTAAAGTCCAGTGCCTCAAGTTTGATTCTAGTGGCATGGATTCAGGAAAGGAAAACAAGTGCTAGTTATTTGCCAGGTCTTCCCCACAAAGCAAGGCTAGGCTGTGCAGGCACGCTTCATAGAAAAACTGTAGAACACTGGGTAATCCCTCATGTTTGCTAATCCCTGCCCAAGACATGCAGAGAGCACGCGAGCCAGAATGCAAGTTTGTTTTTCAGCTGGGCTGATGTCTGGGGTTGTTTTTTTTTCTTTTGTGTTCTGACAAACAAATGTGTCATTTTTCATTGATTTCTGCAGTGTAGTTGAAGATGTACATAGAAAGCAATGTTTCTGTGCTTTCCAGAAAAGGCTTTACATTTTAAAGTTCTTTTAGTCAATCTCCAGAGAGATGAAAATATGCCCTTTGAGAGCTTTGTTACTAGCAGATAGATATTAAAACTTAAATTCTTTTCAGTTTCATTGTTTGCTACTGATTGCTATTGTTTTCAGAAGCATCATTTTAATATAATATCATTAATTTGGAAAACATCTGAATTATTGATATCTATTGCTTATACTGACTCATTAGGCTGGGTATGTAAAAATCTGAGTATGCCTACTTTAAGTATCTGATTTATTCTTGTTTTGAGAACTTGATGAAGTTTTGATGGTGTTCTCTTTGGAGGTTTTTTTTGGGGGGGTTGAGGTTTTTTTCTGCCATCCTCAGCCATGCCTTATTAGATTGCTTGCAAGAATTTTAAGCACAGATATTAAGGATCTGAAAGAAAGCATCTCATCAAAGCAGAGGCTGGGCTAAACAGGAGATCTTAAGGATACAAATGAGTCCTGAAATCCAGTGCTTTTTTTCAACTGGCCAGAAGCCCAGAAGCAAATTGCTGGAATGGAATCAATTAGATACATACTTTATTGCAGGAAAAAATTCTTGAGGTTTTCCCAAAAATTTATGATGACAGTCTGGGTGAGCATTTGCCTTGGTCTGGGGCAGATGCCTGACTTTGCTCCTTGTCCTGTTATACACAGGCAGCTCCTGTTCTTTGTCACTTTTGAATGGACTGCATGGAAGTCACACGCATTGAAGTCCATTTGCTAAACGTATTTTCATTTTGATTAAATGCATGCTGTAAATGTGTGTTTGAGTGCTCCTGGCTTTGGCATGTGAACTGACTGGAATAAGTGTGGAAGAGGACTGTCACCCAGAGGCTGATAAGGAAAGCAGCTTCTCCACATGAGGATGATCATGGTTTGACTTGACTTTCTGAGGGCCGAATTATTCTGACCTTACTGTGTGGTGTTGGAACAAAGTACTGTGAGCCAGAACAAGCAAAGTTGTTATCTTGATTTTGTTTTGGGCTTTTTTTAAAAGCCCAAAGTTATTAACAATATTTTCCAAAAACCTTAATTTTAAATATGCCATCTTTTGTAAAATATCTGAGGATCAGTAGCTCTGCTATAGTCTCCACACAGCAACAACCTTCTGCTTGCTGCTTCAAGAGCTCCTACGTACAAGATATTTCATTAAGCCCCAAATTTTGTTGTAATTTTAAACCAGATGGTGCTTCGTACTGAAATTACCTGGATTATATGGACTATCAGTGAAATTACAAGGAATTTGGCAAATACTGTCTGCTAGCTGGCACGCTCAGATTTTTCCCATCCCATCTAACATACCTAAGCATTGTCTAGTATTTTTCTTTAAAATTTTCAGGTGTAACAGTATAGACAGGATTTTGAACAGCAAATCAAACCCCTGCATTATGAATCCACGGAGCACTTCAACACAGGGAGGCTGTTACGTTGTTAATTTATTCCCTTGTTAGTGCACATTAATCCCCCATGTAAGCAAGCCCTTCCTTAAGCTCATTTCAGTGTAAATCATTTCCACAAGATGAGCTTGCACCTAAGAGCAAAACCAGAGGGTAAATAAAGCCTTGGATAATCTTATATCCACCTAATGCCAATCATAAAACCATTTCAGTCCATTATTTTCTACCCCTACCCATTGAAGGGGACCTGCCCTTGCCATCCTTTTTTAACAACAATTTTTTTTTCTCCTGAATTAATTAATTCATTTTGTCTTCTTTATTAATCTTAGCATCTGAAAAGCAGAAACAGAGAGCTCTAATTATTTAGCCATAATTTTATCAATAAAATCAAATTACAAAATCTTTTTTAGAATGACTTTCCTCATCTATTTCATGTTTTCCATCTTTATTTTGGGAGAAATATGGGATAAAATTTATTTTTATATCTGGTGCCTGCTTCCTTTGCCAGATAGTTGAGGGACAACTGTTAATTGTTTACCCTCCATTTGCCTGCAGACCTGTTAGCTACCCTGCCAGGAAACCCTCCAAGCAGCCACGTAGGTGGCAGTGTTTTGATGTGGTAGTCACTTCATATATAAGAGTAAGGCCACATCATAATTTATGTGAGTTGTCAGGTCCTCCAACAGCTCTTAGAGTCAAAATGCAAATGATTGTGGCATTAATTCAGAAGGAGTCAAACAGAGTGAGCACAGGGTCGGCAAGTATGCCAGAAGCTGGCCCTGGTGCAATTACTGGCATCTTCATGGGCTGCTTGTTTACATTCGGATTTTTGACCTAAGCAATCAGGTCATTCTGGGTGGTGCCTTTGAAATGTTCACTCAGGAAATGGATGTCTCTTCAGCAGAGTGTTCAGGATTCTGTCCCAGGACCAAAATATGGAGGGAGGCAAAGCAAGTCCGGGGGAAAAATGGACCGGTGAGCACATTTCAAGTAAGCACTTGAAAACTTGGTTCACCTATTAAATATTCAATATATTCATTGAATAAAATGTTAATACTTTCCTTCATTATCATTATGTCAAATCACACCCTAAAAGAGAAGAAGCAGGACGGAGGCATGTACTGAATGGGCTTTTCACTCTACATTACATGGCTGTGGTGACACTGAGCACCCATAAATACACCTGTGTGTTGAATCCAGGTCAGCTGCACATCACCATAGCAGTGTGAAACAGCTGAAGGGGAACTTCTCCCAACATGTCTTTTAATTTTTTTGAAGTTTTCTCAGTTGCATTCTCAAGAGGTCTAAGCTTGCAGTTAATAAAAGTGATCAGGCTAAAATATAAAGTCAAACTATTGCACAGTATACCTTGGTGACACGAGATGGATACAAAATCTGTGCTTTACCAAGTCTAAAAGGCAGGACCTTCCCCACAGTACAAACTAATCTTTTTCTGATTCACGGCAGCTGTCATTGACCATTTGATACATAATTTTGGTGCTAGGAGAGGCTAATATAGACATAACACAGTAAGACTCACCAGTGCCTGTAGTGAATGCAACCTGCTGTACGTAGCTGCTGTCCTGCTTACCAAGTTATCTGGAAAGATTTGTAATAGTTATTTGAGTTTTCTTGGGTTAAAAACACTCAGAGTAACCTGGAATATTCTCCTATAATTTAATACTATTCTTACTAGTTGGGGTAAACTAAAAATACAAAAAAGAAATGAATAGAGTAGTAACAGCTTTTGAGAAGATCTGCAAAAACTAGGTTCTCCTTAAAGCTCATCATTAAGGTTGTAATTTCTTTTTCATATTTCTAACCCTTATCTTTATACGGTAAAATATTTACATTGGCAAGTATTTAGTTTGTTAATTAAAACTGCTAAAAGGCCAGTTTCTCTGAGTTGACATTGTAGGAAAAGAGAAAAAGCCTAAATTTAATGAGTATTCTAAAACCTAGATGATAGTGCTACTTGTCTCCAGCTGAATGTTATGCTGCATGGAGGATGGGTATGTATAAGAAAAGCAGCATTTGCTCACTAGAGTAGATTTTAAATTTGCAACCTTAAGATTATTTGAATATTTAAATTTAAAAGTTTTCTATTGTGAAAATATGCCAAATTTGTGAAATACATTATGTGAGTAAATCTATTTACTCACATAATGTATTAATGTAAAATGTAAATGAATAAAATGAGGTATATATTCTCCTTGATTAACCTACAGCTATTTGTACTGGCTTAGCCTGTTTTATTTAGACATTTTCCACCAGTTTAATGAAATTATTTTTTATCCAAGTTGAGGTTTTCTGTTGAAATATATCTATACACATACACACACACACAGATATGCACATTTTCCTTCCCAGATTCAAATGACAGTGCTATAAATGGCTTTCAGTCTTCGTCAGCTTGCCGTTTTTCATACAGCTTGGATGCCTGCCACATCCTGCTCTCTCAGGGTAATACCAGCAGAGGGAATGAGTAGCTGTCTTTCCATTCAGATCTGAAAGTTATCTAACTGCTATTAACATTGCAGCAGAAGTGGCTGTGGTATTTCATGGACTTCCCTGGAGGCAAGATCCAAAGTCTGTGTAATCTAAACATCCCTCACTTTAGCTTCTCACGGAGATTGAAGGCTCTGTGTAATCCCTGGTACTTACTGCCTTACAGATTCCAGTCTGTAAGCAGAAACAGTTTATATTTCATCCAGTATTGCCAGCAAACTGTAAGCTGAGTTTACAAATGTGTCATGTGAGATGTTTTTCAGCTTTTGACACAGCTCACCACCTGCAAATGAGTAAACGAAGCCAAAATGTCCAAGTCAGCTTCTCGTCAGCAGAGAGATAAGGTGAGACACCTTTGGGTGTGAAATTTGTAGTCCATTTCTCAAATGAATTTCTGAAATGGTGAATTACCATATGTTGAAGTAAAGCATAAATCATATGACAGGCAAGTACTACTTGCCCTGAATTACACATATATAATAGCCCTCTATATAATAAACCTCTAGGTAGAGGAAAATCCTTGGCATGCCTCACAGATAAACTGGAGAGGAATGAAAAATTAACCCTTTCTTTTCTCCCCAGTTTAGCTTCTTTGGTATGCATTGCCAGAAATGTGGCAGGGTTATAATTCAGTGCATGCTGCTAAGATTACTGGGTTTGAGAGAGGAGGAGAGGCATTACCATGCTTAACTTGCATGCCCAGGCAGCCCTGCTCTGAGAGCACAGTGCTGGCTCTGCCTGGTGCCACCAAACAGCCATGACTGCTTTCTTTGCAGGGCCACCTCACCATGCTCTGCCTGCTCTTACACGACTCTCACACCTTTCTCAAGGGTAAATGCTACACACAGGAATATTTTTTATTGCTGCCTAAACACTGGAAATAACAATCACAGCCTCCTGGTGCAACCAGCACCAGCAGATGCTCTTTTCCATTTCTTCCCATTTTTACAGTGATGTGATCTCTGTATGGTGAAGTGCCATACTGGCAGTAGCCATCCTGTCAAGGGTAGAGTCCGTCAGATGACTGAGAAGGCTTGAAAGCACCTTCCTGCTTTGAAGCCATAGCTTTTGTATTTTTACTACATCACTTCGGTCCAGGGAGCTTTGCTGTCAGCATTTTTGCCCCAGAGCTGCTGCTGTGTGGATGTTGAGGGTGTGCAATGCACTTCACCATGCCCTCGCTATTGCCAAATGCAGCCTCCCCAGGGCATGCCCCAGGAGGGTCGCAGAGTGGGGGGGATAATGCCCACAGCTAGGACTGTAGTGCAGGGACAGAGCTGTGCTGCGTGTTCTTCACAGATGAGTGAGGAATATAAGGCAGAAAGGAGAAGCAGCAGTACGGGGGATTAGGAGGTAGCAACGGGAAAGAAAGGGTGTACTCATAATTTTAAAAATGGCTATTAAATACTACAAATGGTTATCATCACATAGTTATCATATTAACCTGTTCTGTCACCCAGCTCTTCTCTCACAGACCAAAATCAGCCTTATTACAAAGTCCACACATTGCTGAGCTGTGCAGTGGAGAAAAGGGATGAAGTGAAGCAGGGGCCCAGCTGTGGTGAGGTGCCACACCTTTGACTCAGCTCTCCAGGTTTGATTGTGAATGTGAGACTTAGCTGCTTGTGACTTGGTAAATAAGAAACTCCACGAGGCAATTTGGACTCTTCTTGTTGCTAATGCTAATGTGAGCTGAGTGGATTAGCTGTAGGCTGCCTTGCTGCTGAATGTAGCCAGTGATAAATCTGAATTTGATTTAAAAAAAAAATACAGAAGGAGCCTATTCATATGCTGAAGATACAGGGCAGTGAAAGAGGTGTCAAGATCATTTAATGTATATTTTCTTACATAGGCAGTGTTAGTGCTGCTGTTATACCTCTCATCTCCTCTCTTTTGCATGGGGAATTCCCAGGTTTTGTAGCACTGAGTCTGTGGATAGTGAACCTGGGGAGACCCAGGGGATTTAATGTTTATAAGCATGTGATTTGATATCATTGCTTCTAATAAAACCAAACTGTGTCAGGTTATTTCTTGCTGTCAGTCTGTGTTGTCAGCCAGCTCTGTGCCCCAAAGTGCAGCAGTTACCCAGAGCAAGTTTCATGCTCGCGCTTCTTTGCCTCTTTCACATCATCATCATCATAACTTCCTTAGTTGTCTTTTCCAGTCCGCTTTCTGTGTTGCTCTTTTCTTAAGATAAATGCCTACTGCCAAAATTATGAAAGTTACCATAGGGAAACTTGGTTACAGGGGATGTAAAAAGGACTCAGAAGTGTGTATTTGATTTTCAGGAGCTGTGGAAATGAATACCAACAGCTTGAGCCTGTGTTTCATGGACTAAGGGTCCCAAATGGGCTAAGCTTTCCTTTTCCTCTGTTTTCCATTCAGGGTTTGAACATGAGTACCCAGGCACACACTGTGACCAAGGTAGAGATCCCTGGCCATGTTCTTTACACCGTAGGAACGTGTGTGCTCATTATTGGCTCCATTGGCGTCATCGGAAACCTTCTAGTCCTCTACGCATTTTACAGGTACAAAAATTCCTTTTGTGGTTGATCTGAGTGGCCTTGAGTTTCACCTGTGCCCATGTGCAGATTTCTGCATTGCTTTCCACTTGGATTAAATCTAATGCAAAAAATGTGGGGGGGAAGAGAAGAGAAGACAACCCTACACACACAGAAATACATCCATGTGCATCATTGGCATCCTCAGTGTAAATTCCTGATGTTTTAAAGAATCAAATAAAATGAGAAAATAATGCCTTGTTCTATAAACAATTTTCAATTGGAAGTTTAAAGAATGATTTCATACTTCTAATTATAGAAACCATAGTCTTGCAGCTGCAGACTTCTTCACTTACCCTGTAGTATTTGCAGAAATACTTGACAAACAGTGACACTCTTCCCAGGAGCCCAGTGGTCCTGAAAGGACCAAGAAGGCAATGTGCTACATGAAATGAGCTCACGCCACCAGTGTATTTCCTGCTTCAGGCAGATCACAGGATTTCTGTCAGTTTGTGTGCTCTCTTGGCAGAATAATAGCCAAAGCTACTGCAGCTAGAGTATGTAAAAATCTCATGGAAAAAAGAAATACCTGCTCTCTGTCCCACACTGTGATGCTGAATTTCCAAATCCTCCTCATTCACTATTTGCTGTCATTATGCATGGTGATGCAGCAGGGCCTTACAAAGCTAGAGACATCAATGGGGTTATGAACCAAGTATTAGTTTTCTATTCTTAAATGTTTAAGACAAATAAATTAGTTATTTTGAATAACCAGCTTTTAATATTTAGAGAAATTTAATTCCCTGTAACTGTAGATACCTTCATGATTTTTTTTAAAAGCAGCACAAGCTCTGTATTTGTCTTGAAATATGTGTGGTTTAGCTGGTGTAATAAAAACATTAAATTGTCAAAGTAGGAAAATCTTCACAAGCAGATGAGCACCTGGGAAGGTGTGAACTCTGCACTCTCTCTTACCCTATTTTTGCAGGCAGATATGGGACACAAGTATTTATTAAAATTGCATCAGCACTGAGATGGCTTTCTCACTTTCTTTTTCAGTATTTGTTTATTAGTATGAGGAAAAAAATTCATGTTAGCTGCAAATGCTGATATTGCAAAGCACATCAGAAAGTTCTCATTTGTTTTCCTTGGATAAGCTTTGCTTGCAGACCTCTGCTTTCACACTCCTTTTTGTGCTGTTTAATGTTGCCTTTTCATCTGCAACGGAGAGTTTTCATTCTCTCTTATGAGATGTCTATAAGCAAAAGCACTTTCTCCAAATCTCTGCATGTGCTCTGCTCGTGCTGTAGCACATTGCAAAGGGTCATTTAATTAGTGGTGTGTCAACCACTTCGGGCCAGCTGTGCCAACAAAACACCTCAGGTCAGCAGTTTTGAAAGTATCACCAGAAGCCGATCCTTTGGCTCTGTAACTTTCTTCAGATCTTCCTCATGCGCAGTGCAAGGCACAATCAATATTACAGCACTACAAGGGAACTGCTCTTCTGAACAAAACATATTTATCAAGACAGCTGAAACTCTCCTTAGCTTGAAGAGGAAGCAATCCACTTTTTGTCTCCTGCTCTTTTCATTAATTTTGAAATGACTACCACTGTAGCTGCATTAATTGACTGATGATTAGCAATTGACTCTCTGTGAGTAACCATTGATTCCAACCTGGACAGTATTTATTTGAGCTACTAAGCAAAGTCATAAAGTTAACTTTCCACTTTGTCTGTTTAAAACTATGTATTTCTCATGTTTTTAAGCAACAAGAAGCTGAGGACTCCCCAAAACTACTTTATAATGAATTTAGCTGTGAGTGACTTCCTGATGTCGGCTTCTCAAGCACCCATGTGCTTTGTCAACAGCTTGCACAGAGAATGGATACTTGGAGACATAGGTACTTTTCAACCCTAATTCACACCTTGCCAGCTTTATGCTGTCTGCAGCCTGCTTCAGCCACAACAGCCTTGGCTTGTGCCATGGATAGTGCAGCACAAATCTCTTGAGTCACAGCCCCAGACATCATCAGTCAGTGTGATGTCACATGTTTTGTATTACAGCGGTGATTCTTCTATCTTACATGTTTTAGAAAGGAAGGAGTCAACATTCACATGTAATCATGTTACCCTTTAGTTGTAAGGGAGGTGTTATGGCTGAAAATAGGTAGAAGAGTTTTAGTAAGTTGTAAATAGTTTTTCTGTATCATTTTGAGGGCTATTTACTACTTTTATTTATTTTTTTAATAGAAAAATTTAGAAATTTAGAAATTTATGTTGATATCCTTTTAGAAATGTATGTTGATATCCATTGGCATGCTTCTAGGAATCTCATATTTAATTAAGAAGTTGAAATAACTATAGTCATTTGAGGACTCAGGAAATTCAAGCTCCTTTCTTTTCAGCTGCAAGAGAGAGAAGGTGATCAATGCTGAAATTATAGTTGAAACGTGGGTACAGCAAGAACCTCAGAAGGCTCAGTGCTTTTCGGTGCTCCTCATCATATTATGGATGAAAACTTGCACCCACTGGTGGCTGTACGATGGTGGAGCAAGCCCAGAGACCATGCATGGGAGCAGCACAGAAGGGACTCTTGCTTAGTTTGAAGACATTTTTAGTCTTGCTCATCCCCTTAAATAAAATCAGTGCAAATTATCATGCTGCCACAAATTAAGCATTTGATCTGGGTTGAGTGGGATTTGGTCCTTATTTGCATGTTATTGTATAGACTTTAGAGTTGTGCTTTAAGGTTGGATCTGGTGTTTTTGCTGCCTGTCGCTCCTGGTGGGCTCTTGTTTAAAACCAAGGGGCAATGCAAGATTTCGAAGAATGGATGATCTTTCCACACAGGTTGTTTCATTAAATTCAGTATAACTTTTTCCATCTGGTAGTGCAGTGCCTGAATGCAGAAGGGGATAAGAGGTCTGTTTCATGCAAAAAATGTTATTTCTTTTAAAAAGTACTGCCATTAAATATAGGAATTGGAGCAATGTTTTACAGCTGGTCTCTTAGTCACCAAATTTAAACAACTTCTATATTTTTAAGCCACATAAACCAAAGTAATTTCTTGAACCACTCATCCATCATAAACAGACAGAAATCTGCTGCAGCATGTTAAGATCAATATATTGGGCAACAGTCCAGGAAAATATAACTGTAATTAGATTGGATTTTCTCTGAGGCAGTTTTCCATTGACAAAAGGTTCCCAGTTGCAACCTACGGTGAAGTAGGACTCATTTGAATACGTATATTTGCATTTTATTTATATTTGTGTTTTTCTAATAAACATTTAATAAATGTGAATGTTATATACCTATGAAAATGTGAAGCTAAGAAAATGCTGCTTTTGAGAGAGAAATCCTGAGCAAGGTAAAAAAAAGAAAATGTATTATGATGGGCTCTGAAAGAAAGCGTGCCTCTTTTCAAGAAAACCCCTGACACTGCCATTTCCTTCTTCAGGCTGTAACTTGTACGCTTTCTGCGGGGCTCTCTTTGGGATAACCTCGATGATGACTCTGCTGGCTATCTCTGTTGACCGCTACCTGGTGATCACAAAGCCCCTGCAGTCCATCCAGTGGACTTCCAAGAGACGCACCGTGCAGGTCATCGCCGTAGTGTGGCTCTACTCGCTGGGATGGAGCGTGGCTCCGCTCCTTGGCTGGAGTATGTTGTCTGCGCTCCCTCTCTCCTAGCATTCCCTGTGTGCTCTTTTTAGTCTCGCTTGGGGTGTGAAAAGAAGTTTTCTTATCAGTGCTCGTGAGGATGCCCTGCCACCACCTGATGGTTTGTTGTTGTAGCACACACCTGCATCTACTGCACTGCACAAACCTGCCCCCCAAAATCCAGGATGTATTCAAGCAGAACAACCTGCACAATGGAGTATTAGGTGTATACCTGAGAGTTCTGTAGTCAGGACCTCTTCTCCACCTGGGCACTCACTTCTCAGACCACATCTATGATGTGTAGTTTGGCTGGCACAGCTCTTGAAGAGCACGGACAAAGGACTGGGTTTTTTTAAGCGCTTAGTTGTTGGATCAGCACCTGCGCTAACTTTGGGTGCATGTGTGAATAATGTGTTCCATGTATTCCATAGGTTCCTACGTGCCTGAGGGCTTGATGATATCCTGTACATGGGACTATGTAACCTACTCCCCTGCAAACAGAAGCTACACCATGATTTTATGCTGCTGCGTGTTTTTTATCCCTCTGGTAATAATATTCCACTGCTATTTATCGATGTTCCTGGCCATAAGACGTACTGGCAGGTAAGCAGTCTAGCTGAAGGAAGTACATATCCCTTTTTGTGTGATAGAAGATTTTCTCAGTTTCTTTAGCTGCAGAGAAATCTGAATCAAAAATTAGTCTGAATTGAAATTGACAACTTTAACAGGAGATATACTTTTTGTGGATTTAAAACTCGACTGGATGTATGAAATTCAGAGTAGAGGAAGAAATCTCTGGTGGTTCTAATCTTACTCCACTGTAGTAATTAATAATACATGAGATAATTGGATTGTTATTTGTATTTCAGATTTGCACTACAAGAAACAATGTCCTTGTGTATTCCAGCAGTTTTCAGCCTCAAGGGATAATAAAAAACATGTAGCAATGGGGGAATTATCTGCCTTTAAGCAGCTCTGTAAACATAACAGTCCTCATATTTTTTGACAGTTTTATTTAAGGCAGGCATCCTAAAAACCATCATGCTTCACTCAATCATCACAAGTACAGATCTGGCCAGATATTACAATATCTGGCTATGCTTGCTCAGATGTTTTTCCTCAAAAAATGTTTGGTCTATATTTGAAATGAAGAATCAGCAGGGTGTTGGATCTGTAAACATCATTCTGTCAGTTATTTTTCTGCCAACGAGCACATGGCTTATCTTTGGTCTGATCCAACACCAGCTGGTGCTGTGGGTCCTTCCCACTGCTCAACTGTGTCATCAGTTCTGATGGCTTTTCTCTGCTCCTGTGTGCAGGCACTTGTTGAAATCATTTGGCTTCATAAGCCTAAATTCCACTTTTATAAGTACATTTATATATGCCTATAATGAAGTTCTTCCTGAACTCTATTTTTTGGCCTTTGTCATGGTTTTTATTGTGCTTTGTGTATGTATACTTGATGCCAAGCAAACTAATGCATCCTTAAAATAATGGTGTCCTTTACACCTGTGGAGCACAGTGCACAAAATCTTTTTCTGCACCTTTTGCAAGGCCAGGCTGGATGGAGCTTTGAGCAACCTGGTCTAGTTGAAGGTGTCCCTGGTCACAGCAGGCATGTTGGAACTAGATGATCTTTAAGCTCCCTTCCAACCCAGGCCATTCTGTGTTTCTATGATTCTATTCTATATTTACAGTGCACCAGCAAGGGCTTTGTTACCCTGCTGGCTGGTAATGAATGTCTTCAGCCTGAAATGTATCTCCATTTAACAACACTAATACGTAAAATTTTTCATTTCTATGCTAAAGTGTATGAAATGCCTAAGTATATAAAACCTTTTAAAATAAAATGTGAGGTGTTTGGTATGAGACTAGAATTTGATTTTTCATGACAGAAATATTAGGACTGTCTGTTGTACCTCCTACTGAAAATACTCTTTAATGAATAAATCTGCAGGTAAGTAAAAATGTCCTTGCAAGTGTTTGGAACAGGTTTCTCAAAGCTGTCAGGGTATTCCAGTATGTGTTACCTCATGAACTGGAATTTCTGCAAGCTGTTCCTCCCTCAAAAAGGAAAAGACATAAGACTTGATTTCCCCATCCAGCTGTGCCTTTTCTTGCTCCATCTCTAAAAGCAATGAAGGGTAAGAGATACCAATTTCTGTGTCTTTGCAACCTGAAACCCTCCTTGTGTTAAGGATAAGGGCACAGCAGTCTTGTCCTATAGTCCAAGAGGTTCTGGCTCAGTCTCACAGACAGACATAACACTTACAACCACATTAATTACCTTCTAGGGTTTTTAAATATCCGAGGAGAAAAGAAGAGTTAGAGTGGTGAAATATGGAATTTACTTCATTTTGCATATTGCTGAGAAAATATTAGAGATGTTGTTTTTTCATTGTCCTGCTTAAATATCTGTATTTTTTTCCTCCTCACAGAGACGTTCAGAAGCTGGGGTCCTGCAGCCGGAAATCCTACCTCTCTCAGTCCATGAAGAATGAGTGGAAGCTGGCAAAAATTGCTTTTGTGGTCATCATTGTGTTTGTCTTGTCCTGGTCTCCATATGCTTGTGTCACCTTGATTGCCTGGGCAGGGTAAGTGGAAGAGGAATCCAAACAGCAGGGGTTATGCAAATATGATTAGTGCTATCATCCACATGAGGTAAATCTCCATTTTGAATGAGTCTTAAATAATTAGCACATTAGAGGTGGTATTTCGTTCTTCACTATACCCCTGTAAATGAAGCCAGAAAAGGGATTATTTGTCTATGCATTTTAAAATTATTATGACTTTTTATATTAATATTTAGTACATGATGTTTTGTCTCCCATATGATGCTTTCTTTGTATAAATGAAGGAGTTACCTCCTTTATCTCCTAACATCCTCCTTCCTTCCATACACTGCTGTCTCCTCCACCCATTCTCTGCTCCAAAGGGACCTGGTGTCTCGTTAATGCATGCTCTACTTTCAAGGCCAGATTGGATGAGGCTTTGAGCAAGCTCATCTAGTGAAAGATGTCTTGCCCATGGCATCATGGACTATATTTACACTTTATAGGTGTCTTCCAACCCAAATCATTCTATGATACCATGATATTAACAGTGCTTATGCTGCACTGACATTGGTCACACCTGACTGACTGTGGGAGCTTAAGTCTAAAGGGAAATATTGGTTTCAAACCACTTCCAGTCTTCTCTTCCTTCTGCAGTGTTTGGAACTGAGTCACTGACATACATTACTGTGAAGCACACATGCTGCTGCTGAAAGATTTTTTAGGTTTGATTCTGTTTTCTTTTCTATCACCATTCACTTTTCTCAGGTGGCCACAATGGGGGTTCTATTGTTGGGGTTCTGGGGTTTTCTTTTGTGTATTGCAGAAACAGGGAAGGTGATTCTTTGTGTTCCTAGTCATCCTGAAATTACTTGCTGCATGTCTTTGATCTTCTCTAAATGAACGAAACCAAGTACATGCTGTCAAATTCAAGCCTTTCATCTGAGCAAAGAAATCATTTGAAAGAATCAACTTTACAGGTGTATTTCTTATAAAAAGATAACAGCACAAAATCAGTTTAAAAGGGCAATATGTTCTAGTAATGTAGTATCCATGTAATCCATGGCATAGCTGTGTGTAATGTTTTTGCTTTGTTTTAGTCGAGGCAACAGCCTAACACCATATTCCAAATCTGTGCCAGCAGTTATTGCCAAAGCTTCTGCCATCTACAACCCCATCATATATGCAATAATTCACCCAAGATACAGGTACAGTAAATATATAGGTATGTGTATAACTGTACATGCAAATGTGTATCTTTTACACGGAACAAACAACCCTCGTTCCTTCAGCCTCACCCCATGTAGCTCCTGTGCTGACCAGGCCACGATGGGCTCTGGGTGGTCAGACCCAGCTGGTACATGGCAGCTCCAGATACGGCCTCGGGAGCGGCCAAAAGAGAGCAGTCCCTCCCTTTACCTTTCCTCTCCCTCAGAGCCCTGCTCTGCTCTTTGGAGCTGCACAACACCGTGACTGACAGGAGGAGATGATGCTCAGGTCACCTTTCATCATACCAGAGCCACTACAGAGCACTCTCTAGATAAAACGTCCCAACTAGCGAGGCTCAAAAAATCACGTCCTTACCAACTTAAGCAGCTATATGTGCATATGTTCAAGGTTTGGTTTTATGAAGCATTTTTTCACAAAAAAATTGATATACTTGTAACAGATGTATACTATCCAGCATACCTGTAGAAATTCTGCAAGTCTTTCAAAGCGCAGCTACCACAAAGTGATGCTGCATCCAGCGTTCTGAGAAAATGCAGGGATGCCATGGTGGTAAATGTGATAAATATACACATACCACTAGATGGCACGGTTAGTCATTGGTATGAGGCTTTTTTCACCCAAGAAGTGGACAAGCTGGTAAATTCCATTGCCTGACAACTAGGACTTGGGAGCTGGAAATTGAGTTCATTGTTTAGGATGTCTGATGCGTGACAGCGTGATTGTAAGACAAATGAAGGTTTCTCAGAAGGCTAGTCAAAACGCACCCAAGAAGGGTGAAAACTTTTCACCCTGTAGTTCCATAGAATCATAGAATGGTTTGGGTTGGAAGGGACTTTAAGTATCATTGAGTTGGGACTTTAAGTATCATTGAGTTCTCACCCTCTGCCATGGGGAGGGACACCTTCTACAAGACCAGGTTGTGCAAAACCCCATCAAGCCTGGCCTTGAACACTTACAGGGATGGGACATCCACAGCTTCTTTGGGCAGACTGTTCCTGTACCTCACCAGCATCACAGTAAATTTGTTCCTAACATCCAATCAAAACCTTCCCTCTTACAGTTTAAAGCCATTCCCCCTTGTCCTATCCCTACATGCCCATGTGAGAAGCACTTTTTCAGTTTTCCTGTAGCCCTAATTTGGGTACTGGAATGTCCTGTGAGGCCTGCCCAGAGCTTTCTCATCTCCTGGCTGAAGAGCCCAACTCCCTCAGCCTATCTGCAGAGGAGAGGTGCTCCAGCCCTTTGGTTATCTTCATAGCCTCCTCTGGACTTGCTGCTACAGGTCCATGTCATTCCAGTGCTGGGGACCCCAGAGCTGGATGCAGCACTGCAGGTGGGGTCTCACCAGAGCAGAGCAGAGGGGCAGAATCCA
>WAAG01039621.1:0-13828 GCA_013390105.1 Tichodroma muraria | reverse complement strand
TGGAGACGTATTTTGTTTGAAAATGTCTGCTATCATAACTAACACCTTTCTGCATCCTCCAAAAACTATCTAAGTTTTTTGAAGTCTGCAGAGCATTTCAGTTTAGAGTAGGAAAATACCTAGTTTCTGATGGGTTGCAGAAGTTCAATGAGAATTTTTGCATGGCTGGCTGATGTGTTTAGGACCCATTATTTGTTTCTGAACCAAAGCTATTTTGTTCAGTTTATTATTTTTGCAAGGAAAAGGCTGCCCAGAGAAGCTGTGGATGCTTACCTGGAAGTGTTCAAGGCCACTTGAATACTTCCAGGGTTGGACACGGCTTTGAGCAATCTGGTCAAGTGGAAGGTGTCCCTGCCCATGGCATCAGGCTTGGAACTAGGTGGCCTTTAAGGTTCCTTCAAGATCCCTTCCAACCCACACCATCCTATGGCTCTGTGACTATGAACTGCTTCAGTCAGTCTTTTTCCTATCAGCATTGGCTTCTTAAGACTGTTAAGAAAAAGACTGGAGCTCACAACAAGACATTTTCTTAATAAGTATCTTGTTTTAACTTGTTTTATTTTTCCCCCTGCTTTCTAATCTGTATTTCTAGACATATTAACAAGAGAAATTTTTATGGACTTGTTGTGAAGACATTTCATACACTTGGGAGCAATCCAGTCAGGAAAAGAAGTTATGTTGGGTCCCTTGATGAGTCAAGAATGCGGTTTCAAAACTGAAAAAAACCTACAGTACACCAATAAGTCAGTTGGTAAAAATATGTTGGCAGGACCAATTTTGCTTAAACACTGAATAATGAATATATATGTTAAGGTTATTGTTTCTGGATAATTTCCAAATCTTCTAATTATTCACATTATGCCTTGAAAGTAATTTATTCAAGCACAGATAAATGGGCCAGTCTGTTCAGGCCAAAGGGTTAGGGGTTTGAGCAGGGGATAACTTGTCATTTTATATTGGAACTACTGAAACAAGTTTCATCTAAGATGTTTTCCAAATCTTTCTAGAAAGAGGCATCCAGAAATCAGGATCAAAAGTGTTCAAATTACTCTCAATCCACTAGCAAGTCAAGATGCATTTTTGCACAGAGAATTCCTGACACTGCATCTTAACTTCCCAACAAAACCAGGCCTTTTTGTGGGGTTTCCTTACCTTGAACAGTGGAGAGGGAAAAAAAAAGCACATTATAGTAAATGTAATTGGAAATGTAACAGTGACCTTTGTGCTAGCCCTTGGCTTCAAAGAACTGGTTTGAGAATTTGTTATATTCCTCCTCATCTACCCATCCCTCTGCCTACCCATTCCCCAGAGAAAGGAGAAAAACCCTTCTCCCTAATAGGACTCACAGGAAGTAACAAATGTAAGTGAGGAATGTACTCAAAGTTTTAATTTGTGAAATGCTCTTTTGTGGAGAAGAAAGCTTCCACATCTTCAACAACTTCTGTGTTGTCTCTATGTTCCACAATAACTCTGACACATTGTTGTGTTAGAGTTATTGCAGAAACTCCCTTACATTTTGGAAGTTCTAGGTTTTGGAATTCTTTCACAACAAACAGGAAATTCTGCAACTCCATGTTTCCTACTGGCTCCCAAGCAAAGCAGAATTGCACTAAAATATTGGTTCAAAACTCCTACATCATAAATAGAGAATAATCACAAATAACTTTGTGTTGCAGTATTTTTTAAAAATTTGCTTGCACTTATTATGTATTTCACTTTAGGTGACTCAATTATTTCAGATTATAGAAATACCATTAAATAAGTAACTCAGTTTATGCCCTTTTTTTCACACATACAATATCAAAAATGTCTTCAAAATCTGTACTTTCATCCCCACCAGCAAAATGTCCCTCAATAGTCCTCCCAAATATTAGTAAAATAGAAATTCTGGTCCCTCAAGACATTCAGGAATGTTCATATATTTTCCTTGAAAATTCACCATCAGACATTTATTTCCTGAATCTCCATCATTAGGAGACCTCTGCACCAAATCCCATTTAATAAATGGCATGGTGTGTTTTACACTAACTTGAATTTGTCAAAGGGAAGTAGTTCATCATCTTAGCTGAGGAAAAACGCTGGCAGCTGTTTTTCAGCACCAGACTGAGGTCCTCAGCCCAAAAGGAAATTTATGGGGGCTTGACATTTTCTCATGTCCTGTAAACCCTTTCTCAGGACTTCTTATTTTGTGCACAACACTAACCATCTTTTTTTGCCCAGCACCATGTGAGGAGCCTTCTGCCCCAAGCAGCTCAGAGGGCGCTGCCTGGTCACCAACAGGCATCTATCTTGGCAGGATCAGGCAGCTTTCTTCAGACCTCATCTCCAGAGTAGACACAGAGCTGCTGTTCACTTGCCTTTGAAATCACAGAGGAAAGAGATGCAGAACTATTCAGAGTGTGGTGATGATGCCAGATGTTGAGGTTTCATGGTGTTGGGTTTCTTTTTCTGATTACATGCGAGTACCTCATTTCATGATGCCAGAATCACGTCTCTGAAATTTTAACATGTGTGATCTTTGTGAGAATAGAAATAATGATTTAAAATGTACTACTTACTCAACAAACCTGGTAATTATAGAAGGAAAAGTTTTTACAATATATATCTGCTTGACTTGCATCTCAGTGTAAAGTCAATGTATTGACATCCTCCAGCGATCCGTGGTCCCCTGCATCAGTTCCTTGCCATATGCCTTGTTGCTGCCTCACTTCTTGACTTGTTCATTTGGTTTTTTGCCCCTATTAGCTTCATCTGTTGGGCTGAAATAATGGATTGGGAAGTGCTGGGGAGGTGTTACACCAAATGAAGCATTCTGACTAGCATTGCCCTGCAAGGAGAAAGGCCAGCTGGCATTGCCCAGGGGAGACACTTCTGCTCCATGCAGGGCCATGGTTGGGGTCAGGAGAAATAGACTCACACAACCATGACTGAGATTATTATTTAATGAATAAGGCAGATTTGGGCTCTAGAGCATCCTTCTCCTCTATGCTTGTACAGTGTTAATTTTCAATAGGAGTTTACAGTTGCTGCCATGATACGAATAAGTAACAACATCTGATTCTTCTGGTCCTCTTCCTTTGTTTCCATTCATTCTCTGCCTTTGCACAGTGAAGACCTTTGTACCAACTGGCATGAAATTTTCTGGGTTAACATTTTAAATAAACCATATGCTATCATGCTCTTCAAGATATTTTCAATTCTTACCACTTACCTATGCAGCTCTTCTGTGTGCATTTTGACACAAGGCCCAGAAGGACCTGTTATTTTCTTTTCAGCCTATTGAGTTTTTTTCACCATTACATTCTGTTTGCATGTAATCTTTAAGACCCCCTTAATCAAAACAGAAGCTGTGTTGAGGTAATGGAAAGAGAAGGCATTTTCACCACGTGAATTTCAAAGCCATGTCTTCAGTGTGACAGGTTTGGCTTTTTTTTCTTCTCCTCACATTTTCCCTCAGAAAAACCATCCACAAAGCTGTTCCCTGCTTGAGGTTCCTGATACGAATATCGAAGAATGACCTCCTGAGGGGATCCATAAATGAGTCATCATTCAGGACCTCTCTCTGCAGCCACCACTCTCTTGCTGGCAGGACCAAGAGCACTTGTGTTTCCTCTGTTTCTACTGGAGAAGCTGTAAGTCTTTTCTTATTTCTATGGAAGAGAGTATAACATTTCTCAGACTCTAAATAAGTAACTCTATAAATAGATATTCAAAATTAGAGAACAGAAAAGGGAAGGATGAGAGTGTAGCTAAATTTTTGGGTCATGTAAGGTCATTTCTGCAAAGCTGGAAGTTCATGCATGATGATTAATGATCAGAAAAAGCGTTCAGGCCAGCATATCTATTTGGTTCTGATGCCTGTTGGGACCAAGGATGTTCAGATTAAATCTTTAATGAGAACTAAAAAAGAGCCATTGTCAGACACTCCCTGTGTCACCAACTACTGGCTATGTTAGATATCTCACTAGTCTGGAGGACAAGAAAACAGTCTTCCCATCCAAAGTTTTATCCAAAAGCTCTCTTATTATTTTAAAAGAAGGCTATTTTCTGTAGAATGGGAAATTTTTTTACTTCTTTACCTGGATTTTAGCCATGAGGAGTGAAAGGCTCCTGCCCCTAGAGCATGGTGGGATGTTTTGTAAGAACGTACCCCAAGCATCAGTAAGGCTGGTGACTGAGTGAGATAGAATCAAAGGAATCCCTTGAGACTCTTCACAGCCTTTCCCAGTCACAGGAAGCTGGCCTTACCTGAAGAGGTGCTGGGAAGGTGGCTCCTGGGGGAGGTGGCAGCCGTGGCAGAGCCTGGGCTGGGGCTGGCCCTCCTGGGGACCTGTGCTGCTCCCCCTCAGTTTGGGAATCAGAAATCCCCCAGAGCAACAGCTGCCACCAGTAACCTCTCACAGAATTATAAATCCTAGTTATATCTTTTATACCTTTACGTATAAAAACCTAAATTTTATCCCATTCCTCCCTTCTTTGATGCCAAATGAAGTAATTTCAGCTGCATCATCTTGATCCAAGAAGCTTTCTGTTCTTCACTGTTGGTCACTACTTGGTTTGGGTTTGTTCATGTTAGCAGGTTATTGCATGTATTTTGATGTGGGTGCTGCTTAAATAGACAGGATAATGATGGTAAGAGGCTTCAGCTTTTGGCACAGCTTTGGCTTCGGAGTCTCAGTTAAAACCCCCCACTGCTAGCAGTGCACAGCACTGTGCTGTGCTGAGTTGATGCAGCCAAAGGCAATTGTCCTTGGGGCAACTGACAGCTCAGTGCAGCTGTAGAGGTTTTAGTTGAAACAGCAGCTGCTGAAATAAAAGCTAAGCTTGATGGCTTTGGCATGACAGCAGGACTGACTGAAATTTTGGAATGCTCCAATAAAACATTGATGGGCAAGAAACGACACCAGGAGCACATGTAAAACATGCAGCTGTTGCCATCAACATTTTTCTCTATGTGTTGTGTACATGTTAGTGAAGGGAACAAACATATTTGTGAGTCATATCAAGGAATGTTTCATTCAAGGAGTTTTATTCAACAAGTGAGGAGAAAAAAAAAGTGGCCATACATAGATGTACGAGCAAGGTGTTGCAGAGGAATTATGCATTATCTTCCCACTTGTGTGGAGCCCTGTCTGTCTGTTGGCTTGTCTGGCCTCTGTCTATCCATATCTAAAAGCTGGTGTTGGAGTGCACTAATCTCATCATTGATAATCAAAAAGTCATCACAAATTAAGGGATGACAGACGGTTTCACCCCAAGCCTGTAAATGGAACAGCACCTTTGCAATGTCCCATTTGTGCTTCATTACTGTCATGCTCTTAGAAAATTAGAGCAAAGCCCATCCACTGTCTCCTATCCACTAATGATGGTTTGTAAAATTAGCAAGCTCATGCAGATTCAGAAGCCCTTGGTGTTGTGGATGTTCTGCTGGGATGTATGGTTTTGGATCTGTCCATGTCCATGGTTTTGTATCAGCTGGAGGTCACAAAGAATGCCACAAAGAATATTAAACAGATTGATTGTATTGGCTCCCATCTTTAGAATTCAGATGCTCTGTAGGTATAAGTATAGCATAAGTAATGAGATACAAAAAGGGTGAAAAACATCCTGATGAGAAGAGTTTAAATAAGTTTTCATTATTTCCAAGTTGGTTTTATTTTTGGTAAGCAAGCAAAATAGTCAAGAGTAAGTGACAAGATTGAAAACAAAGCCTCTCCCCAGGGGAGTTTTGAGTGTGAGACCTATGTTAGAACAGCTTTAGTTTTCTGTGAATGTACATGGTTTTTGCTAGAGTTTGAGATCTTACAAAAATTTGAGAAAGGATGCAACTGTCTGAAATCCTTCATCAATTTGTGATTAGACCTGGAGCAATGTAGAGCTTGACCCTGTAGAGACAGCTCAAGAGAAACTGAAGCCTCGCCGAAGTCAATCCTTCTCCACAAGTCTGAGACAAGATAAGAGAGATCTGCTCCCAAAGACCTGCAGCTGCGATGCGGCCACTACCGAAAAGGTACGGAAAAACGTCTCAACTGAGGACTCTCCATTTTAATGCTAATCTTGCTGCAGTACATCATCTCTGGAATGATAATTCAGACTTTATGCTCATCTATTTCATCTGTAGGCTTTATTTATATTGATGCCAACATCCTCTTTCTCTTTGCCGTTATTCTTCTCTTCTCTTCTCTTCTCTTCTCTTCTCTTCTCTTCTCTTCTCTTCTCTTCTCTTCTCTTCTCTTCTCTTCTCTTCTCTTCTCTTCTCTTCTCTTCTCTTCTCTTCTCTTCTCTTCTCTTCTCTTCTCTTCTTTCTCTCTTTCCCTCCTTCCCTCCCTCCTTCCTTCCCTCCTTCCTTTTTTGTTCGTGTGTTTATGTGTCAAATGAGAGTACTAGTAAAGCCTAATTAACTTTTTTCACTGATATTTCCTTGTTTTTGGAAAGCCAGCTCTGCTTATAGCTCTGAAGCTGCATTAAGGCATAGTCAATAGCATCAGACATAAGAAGATGAGTTCTTTGCCTCTTTGCCTGTTTATCTACCCCAGCTTCGGTTCCTTCCATCATGGCTCTTGTGTCCATACTGTGGCAGTCTCCTTTTAAAGTAAAGTCAAGTCCGCAAAACAGAGTTTGACATGATAGAAGCCACCCTTTTCCTTCTTTTCAGTGTACATTAAAATGTTTTATTTTTGTTGAGGGGGAAGACAAGAAAGAAACTCCCATTTCTCCCTAAGGGTGGGAGAGTCTGGCAGCTGCCACCCTTCCCTCACTGAACGAGAAGACGGTGAGTACTCACTGCATCCTGTGTGGATGCATCACCCTCATTGGCCAAACCCCTGAGGTTTGGTGTCCTGCTGAGAAGCATCCCGTTCCCTGATGGGAGCAGTAGGTCACCCATGAGTCAGCCTCTGCCAGATGGTAACACCAGTTTCCAAATGAGTACTTGTATGGGTGGCACAGTGTCAGACATACACCAGTGCTGCCTTTTCAGGAAAAGACAGACGTGGCTTTCAATCCCCTGTCCGTGGCTGGACTGAGTAGCACCCCCTTTTTTGATGGAGGCACCCTTTCATGGGGTTACTCTAGTGCATGTGGACAAACACCCACACCTTGCGAAACTACAGCATCTGCTTCTGTCACCTGTACTCCCGTCCAGATCTGATGGTAGTTGTCTGGAGACAGCATAGTTTAAAGCAGGAACTGCTCTGAAAATTTCCAGCCACTCGATGACCCAATTCCTGCATGCCTCTGTCCTGTCTTCCTTCGTGTGTGTCATTAAGGCCAAGTCCTGAGAAACCATGTTCTTTTCCTGTAACTGTTGTGAACAGTATCGGTGGAAAATCAGCGGCTTCAAATGTGGCGTCAGGCAGCATGGGCTCAAATCTACTACTTAGTTCTGCTGCCTTCTGTCAGCAGCCAAGTGTGTCCAAGGTTGTAGGCAAGTGGCAAAGGCAGGTTGTAGGCAAATGGCAAAGGATATTGTCTCCAGGTCCTGGAGAATCGCCGGCTTTCCGTCTCACAAGGGAGGAGAAGGGAAGTAAATCTCAGGTAGTCTGCATAAACAGTTCAGTAATAAATATTTCTGCATTTGGAATTTAGCAACTGTGTAGCCCACAAGAAGGCTCATGTGCTATACTTTGCCTTTGAAAGAAATATTTTTAATTACTTTGATAAATAACCCTTTAGACTTTCAGTGGTGTTCACTGAGCTATGAGGAGTTTATTTACGTTGAATGCTCAAAGCCTCGTTTGCTTTTCTTACTGTTTTCAGCAGAGATTCCTGTGTATTTTGAAGGTCCTTGGTGTGTTCATTGCAGCTAAATGCAATGCATCACTAGTCATACTATCAAAATAAATATTTATTTGTCAGGCTCAGTTAGAGTGTTTCACAATGAGACCACTCATCCTCAAAAAAACCCCACCAAATCCCAAGAAACCCTAAAGAAGCACCAATGCATTTTTTGGTATTTATTTTAAGGTTTTAATAGCATTACTGGATTGTCTTTGACTGAATTCCAATTAAAGCATTTCCAAAAACACTCAGCTGTGGACAAGCCAGTCAGTGTCCCAGGCTTGGTGCATTTCAAAGCACAAAATGCATGTGACTGTTTTCTGTGCTGCCACGAAGACATGATCCAGCCCCATGACTTATTTCAGTTATGATAGTAACAAACTTGATGTAGGCTGGCACCTGGAAATTTAACAGGGCAGTGAAGAGGCTTTTCTGGAAATATTAAAATGTGGGTTTGGATACTTGATCTCAAAGGAGAGTGGTCAAATGTCCTCTCTGCATCCAGGTTTTGTTTCAAGGGAATTACCAATGTGAAAACTACTAAAAAAAACTTCTAAGTGGGTGTTGTACCCACCAAGCCACATCCAAAAGAAACTTATTCTTCTGTTGCTGTGAAAACATCACTTGAAACAGGGAAGAGTGGTTTTGGAGTTGGATTTTTTCATTGTATTGTTATCTTTGATATGGAAGAATGGACTTTTCTTCTCTGTTGCACTGATTTAAACCACTTTTTTAGTGTGCTTCCCTCCACTTGGTAGGTAAAGCAGCTGGCAAAATCATTATCAATAGGGATTTGTGAACGGTTCCTGCTTGTGGAGTAGAATGTCACAAAACTATGGGAATTCAGATAGCAGTGAAATAAAAATTGCACTTTATTTTAAATGCTGTTTTTTCCTAGAATGGAGGGTCTTCCAGCGTATCTCCAGACCTGACACAGTGATTTTATCGCCTTAATTGTCACTTTTATCAGGAAGCCAAAACTGATTACTTATGCCTTCCCTTGCCTGTGTATTCGAATATTAACTGGTGCTTTCAAGGTTACCTTTAGTTGACTGTGAATTTGCATGCTGTGCACAAGACTTAGGGAAAGAGGACTTCCAATCAGAGCCAAGTTAGAAATCAGAATTCTCTCAAAATAGGCAGGTAAAATTGTTTGCAAAGTGAATATTTATTGCTTCTTTCTTGGAGGAAGCGCTTTCCAATGTGTGAATGCAAGGCCACCAACTTCCCTGAGGTAGTATCAGGAGGAATTTGAGGAGAGACGGAGATTGTCACAAGGCTGAGAAATCAGTAGGAAAATGAAGAATGAAGTGTACTTGAGTCTTATCTGAGATCTCTTCCATGAGGAGAGAGAAGTGCAATAATCTGATACCCTGAGATGTGTTAAAATGAAGCAATACCATTATTTAATGATTAAATAGGTCAGATACAGCAATGATTTCTTTTGTTTTCTTCCTCTACCTTTTTTTTGTCTTTTTAGTCTGCTGATATTTGATTACGTCTTCTTTTGCTTCATTTAACATTCTGCTTTTCAAGCAGTACATGTTATCACATCACTATTTTCCCTCAAGTTAATGATTCAAGTGTTTAGAAAATTGGCCTGGTATTGGCTCAAATATTGACTAGTGGCAATGAATATTTCAAATACTGTTTTCCACAGCCACATGGTGTCTGACAATACTAAATCTTATGTCTCTGCTCCAGGTTTCACTCTCCTTCAGCTGTTTGGAGAAGGCGCTTGGGCAGCCTGTCCTACCCAGTCCCTCTGCAGCACTCGTGACCAGCTCCCTGAGAGCAACTTCTCTGCCTGTCAGATTGAATAGCAGCAGTGTCACCAGAGGAGACTCAAGTACTTCCCATATGGCCACTCAAGAAAGTCAAGTGAATGGAGTTGTGGATTCTGCCATTAGCAATGCAGTCCCTCGCATCATCATCATTCCTACCTCAGAGACCAATCTGTTTCAGGAGGAACTGGAAGAGACTGAATTATTCCACTTTAATGACAAAAAAGGCAATCTGCTGGATTTGGAAGGGCTTAGCTCATCCATGGAGTTCCTTGAAGCTGTTGAGAAATTTCTATCGTAAGTTTGTCAAAACTTTCCGGTAATTATTTTCTTGGCATCTTCTCCACTTAATTATGCCAAATAACTGAAGCCTTGTAGGTTAGGTCATCAGATTTTTTTTTTTTTATTTTGTATGTTTATATGGTAGTCACTAGGCAGCCTTCAGATTTATCTTTGTCCATACCAGCTCAGGCATGGAAACAGGCTTTCTTTCAGATTGTGCTGCAGGAAATGGGCAGTGGAAGATCTGGCAGAACGATTGAGTGGCATTGGTCAAGGAGGCCACCTGATTTGTTGCCTTACTGATGGGGGTGCCAGCAGAAGGGAAAACGACTGACTGAGAGCAGGGTCAGCTGCTGAATACTTCTGCTATCTGCACATGGAACAGCGTTCCTGTTTTGGCAGCTCTGCTCTGGACAGTGATGGGAAACACCGCAAGACCGCAGCTTCCACCAGCCCCAGCAGTAAGGCAGATGGCTACATGACCACAACTAGAGTTTAATCAAATAATTCTCAGTATTGTTCTTTCTATGTTTTATTTTTTAAATAGGCAGCTTGCTAAACATAAAGAAATAAACTGATGGGTTTTCACTGGGAAGCAACTGCTTCCCAGCTTCTAATCCTCTGAAGTTTAGTGGTAGAATTCTGGATTTTACCTCAGCATTAGCATGGTCACCTAAATGTCAAAATGTAAGGTGCTATAAGCTAAAACATACATTACTGTAGAAGCATTCAGAGTACATTCAGAGTTACAGTGCTGATTAAATATGTATGTATTCTAATGAGTCTGTGATTGAAAGGGTGAATGCTCACAGCTGGCTTGACAGGTCATTGACAAAAATAACCCTTGGCTGTGGTATATCACTTGTCTGTTCAGAGGAGGTTCTTCTCATCTCCTCTAAAACAAACCAGCAGGTGTCTTTTACAGGTCACTTACCAGAGGCCTTCAAAGTGGGTGAAACATCATCTTGGGGAAAGAACCACCCAGTGCTGTGGGTGCTACAGGATCTGCACTAACATCATTATTTGTGGTTACTAATTGCTCTCATTGTACCTGTGCTTCACATTATGGCTCAGGTTCACAGGACTCGCTTAGTATTTTATTCCTACCTACACTCTTCCTTTTTTTTAATCCTTTTCCCTTATCCACGTCTTCCCTTTCAGTCTCTGATTTTCAAAGATAGACAACAAGTTGAATTACATTGCTCTTCACATAATACCAATATATATTAATAGAAATCAGGTGCTCCTCTGGATATAATAGTGCAAATATTTGGTCCAGGGAGACTAATAGCATTCAGACATTCAACAAGAGAGTGAAAGTTTATGTTCATAGTCTCAGTTTATTTCCTTGGCTGTATCCTAGATTGTGCAGAGACCACTGAGAGAATTTCCAGGTTTTGTGTATTGCACAGGCTGATGTCGGGAAGTAATTTCTCTTTGCCTGTTTTCCTGATGCAAAAAACAGATGGGAAGCATAGAAGTGTTTTTAATTACTTTTTTCATTACAAAAAAAAAGCAACACAAATCTTGTTTGCAACAAGCTAGACAGGAACACCACTAAAGAACAAATTGAAACCCAGAGCAACGCAGGAGAGAGAGCACCCCCAAACTTACACACCTGAGGCTCTGCAAGGAGAGGACTTTTGAGAGGACTGAGATACTTGCTTTTGATACAGACTGCACAATTTTTAGAAAAAGAGGGGGAAGAAAGGCACTGGTGGGTTACGGAGGTGATTGCTGTGACAGGCCACCGAATGCAGTGCTGAGACTCTTAATGCTGCAATTATTTGAGGTGCTCTGCTGGCTAGAGACTCTCATACTTCCTTACTGTGGAAAGCAGGGAGGAAACTGGGGGTGGAGCCCCGTCATGCATATGTGCATCATACATATATATGCCTGTGTGTAGCCCTGGTGTGTGGTGCTGGGGGACCAAGGCTCAGCTGGGGCAGCACCATGCTGTGGTTCCTGCACTGTGCCCACTGAATGCCGAGCTTTCCGACTGGGCCAGGAATCATGCCAAGGTCATCTACAATGAGCTCAGCAATTCCAAGGGCAATTCCTCCATTTGAGGACTGGCACAGTGAGCAAAGCAACAGTGCAGGACAGCTGCCAGGGACTGGGACAGGGACGTGCTCACTTGCACTTCCACAGTGCCAGGTTTTTGTCCACTGCCTAGTTTAGACCACAATGATTATGTATTATATTCATGGGATATGGGGCAGGCTTAGTCCTACACTAAACATACTGTCCTGCCATCTCGGATTCTTGTCCTGTTTTTTGCTGAACCTGCCCTCTCTGATTTTTGAACCTGCCCTCTCTGATTTTTTTTTTTTTTCCTACACCACCTGTGTAGTCAGTAACCTTTCTTCTTGCATCTAATATCCTCAGCTGCTGTATCTCTTTTCTTCTTGAGCCAGATGTTAGGAAGCAAATGTTCTTTCAAGGCTTCCAAGCCTTAGACCTGACTTTTACTGTTGTAATTACTGCAATTAACAAGAGAGAATGCATTTGGTGTTCATTGTTATAAAAACATGCCCTGGAGTAGATTTTGCAGTCAGATTGTGACAGACTTATACTGGGAAGACTGTAGGCAAGGTATTACCATAGGTTTTGGCAAGATGAAGAATGGAAGACCTGAAGTCGTAGTCAACAAATTCCTCCATATCTGAAGTTTTGCATTCTACCTGTCAGCCTACAAGAAAGCTCTTCAGTGATCTCTTGTATGTGTTTGGTACTATTATTGTGGTGGTACTGTGAGCATGTCTCAGAAAATTAGCAGGCTTGAGGTATGTGCAATGTTTCACTTTTATGCTGTTAGTGTCATACACTGTTAGTACCATTGCTTCGGAAGCTACTATCAAGATTACTACTTATTTAAACTGATGCAGGCTAAAGTACCAAATGCTATAATGGTAGAGAGATAAACCATAAAGTTGAATGAAATATCAGATAAACTTACTGCAGTCACTGTGAGACTTCTGCAGAAACATCATTCACAGAGTAAATTAGTCTCAAATTGAATACCACAAAGCAGGAGAATTTTGCAAGCTTCTCTGTTGCCACGTTAGAATAGATGGCACACAAAAATGTACACTAATTAATGTCGCATCCTATTTCACAAAGAAATGTATTGGTTCACTGAGATGGAATAAAAAATTCTTAGGAGTTAAACTGAATTATCCATTGTTTGTTTTTCTTATCTAATCATTATTTTTGGAGCCAGGAGGAGGAATAAAAAAGTTGAGTCAAAGCTTTTGAAACCTGTGCTCTGATCCAGTTAATAGTAATATATATATATAATTTTATTTTAACATCATTTAGACTGCTCAGGTGCAAGCACTCACCTGCTTGAGTGCATATCATCTAAATTTAGAGTTCACTAGTTTAGTAAAACCTGAAGTTGCACGGCTACTTTTGAAATACAATGACTTCAGCTGGGATCTTAGGTATCAGGTGAACAAAACTGAAAAAAATTAGCTGAAGTCAATACATCAAAACTCTGATAGCAGACTTTGATCTTTGCCCTAAATCTGAATGAAAGTTAGTAAGTAATTGTTTCTGCTAAAACTACAGCACAGTTATAGGATGTGTTCCAGTTTTCATGAATAACAGAAAATCCAGACCACGAGTGTAAATGCTTTCATTTATCATGGACAATGGTGTTTTTTAATAGTTAAGTCACTGGTTAGATAAAGTTTTCAAATAAGAAAATTTACTTACTTGAATCTTAATGAATCCTGCGGCTTTGGGCTGGTATGAAACATGACCTAATACTGCATTCTTCCAGAAAGCTCACTCAGTTCCCAGACATCCACCCATTTCCCTCCTTTCAGGAGACACACCTGAACAAGAAGCTTTTGGCACCAACATCTAACCTTATTTGGTTTTAATCACATTTTTTGGGTGTATTTCAAACCTTTCTGGGTTTGATCTGCTTTATGCACAGAGATTTAGTTTCCCCTGCTGTTCTGTGTTTAAACTGG